>JAWWEQ010051403.1:0-10222 GCA_035583055.1 Torymus tubicola | reverse complement strand
GTAATATAACACATTTACTTAAACATCATTTACAATTAAGCTAAAAACAATACTTTTTAATGTTTTAGGGAAGAAAACGGAGTTTGAAAGAAAAGCTAAAAGTAGTTTGAACTTCATCTTTAAAGCTGTTTTCTACATAATACCAAAATTTAGGCTTTGGCGTAACCTGCAGGTTCACAGAGTTGATGGATTTTAGTCCAGTTGGGCATAAATTGTTGGTATTTTATGTAGTTTAGGCCTGAAGAGTTGTAAGTGTCAAAATTATTTGAGTAAATATTTTTTTTCAGCTAAAACCTGCTTAAATGCCAGAATTTTGTGTTTTTTCATGAATTTTAAGCAGTTTTTAGCTGAAAAAATTATTTACTCAAATAATTTTGATTCGTACAACTTTTGAGGCCTAAACTACACAAAATACCAATAATTTAAGCCCAACTGGACTAAAATCCATCAACTCTGTGAACCTTCAGGTTACGCCAAAGCCTAAATTTTGAAATGTTCATATATTAGGACAGTGTAAATCAAGGACTCTCATTTTTATCTTATTTTGCCACAAATTTAATATACTTTTAGTATATTATCTCAATATTTTATTAATAATTTAAATTTGTTTGTTACAGATGATTTGACTGGGAAAAATTTAAAGGTGTCCTCCCCCCTTAAGATGTATTCGGTCATGCACACATATACTAAATTTGTTAATTTTATACGTAATCTAAATTAATTACTGCACAATGGAAATTTGAAGTTTGAATTTCCCGCCGTAACTGTTAGTATTGGGGCGCTCACTTGAACTCTTAGGACTATGTTCTTGTTAGTTCGGTTAGGTAGCGCGTCGAGTACCATTTCGGAGATTCAGCTCTACGTGGGATTTGTTTCGGTTAAACAGAATTCCCGTACTAGGTTTGTGAATGTACGGCATTCGAGCCCTTTACAACTTAAATAATTTGGTTATTTTAAGTCTAGTACCAGTACACAAACCTTCATATACACTCAAATTTCGTATTAACATAACAATAGCATTATTTTGTAATTATATCTTCGAACATTTCTTTACTGAATGAAGTTATTTTTCTATCATATTTATATCTTTTATAATAGGATGAGGTTCAGGTAATCCAAAATCTTCACAAGATACATCTTCTAACAATATTAATGTATTTATAGGATTCAACGCTTAATTTTTATGAAAATCTTCACTAAAATATTACTAAAATTTGCCTTGAATATTTTCTGTTAACAGAAACAAAGTAAAAAACTTACGTAATTGAAATGGTAACCTGATACGACAGCCTTCTTAAAAAATTTTTAAAATTTGTAAATCATTTTCTATTAAACCCATTGTAATCGCAGCTTCTTAATAGTACGCGAATCTTTAAAGGAAGTCGAGCCTTTTACACGATCTAATATTAATTTTAAAGAAAATGTTTTAGAATCTTTTGGACCTATACTATATTTAGACGTCCAATGGCATAATGCTTTTGTTCACGTTCCCGTTTTACAAAAATTTTTTTTCTCCTTGAATATGTAATAATGAGGTATATTAACGTACTTTATATTATTTGCAAATTTATCATTTTTATTTGAATGTGTAATAATGAGATATATAAACGTACTTTATATTACTTGCAAATTTATCATTTTTATTTAAGTCAAACCACGCTGTGTTTGTTTTCCAATTATCAAGAGCATTTTTTTCATTATTTTCTTCAAAAACAATTTTTTGTTAATTTTTTGTGTGAACGGCTAAACGGATAAAAGTATGACTTCTTGTACGTAGAGGAAATGTTTGTAACCGACATGCTGCTTTTATTGGACTCAAGTATCAGCCACCAATATGTTGAGATATTTCAACATATACTACATTTTTTTGTTCATCCTTTTTTTTAATGTACAAAAAGTTCTATCACTAACTTTATGTATGTAATCAAAAATATATTTAATGCTTTGAATTGAAGCACAATATTTAGCATTAATGTGACATTTATATTTTTCTAATAAAAATTTATTATTCGAAACTACTATTGAATTATTTACTGGAATTGTTTTTTACTTGTTTCAAGTCAATATGTGTGATTATCAGAAGAATTATATCCGTTTATTTATATTGAGGATAACCATTTTTTTAAATGTGTTGACATATGTTTTATAACCAATTTTTGTAATTTTTTATCGTTATTAGTAGGTATTTCAACAGAAATGTGTTTATGAATAGCTTCCGGTGTCATTAAATTATTGTTAAAATCGGGCCGCACGAAACGACTGCGGGAGTCGCGGCGCTGCGCCGCCTAGCGGGTCGTACTAAACTACACTATCACCAGTCATCATTTTGGCGCGTTATTTGAAATGTTAACTAACTGTAAATGGCGCGGTGGGCCTTACAAAAGGAATTCCATTATTATTCATATTTATATATAAATATATAAGTATCACTATCATGTACTCATATACTTTTAATCATGAAAATGTTGGTTTTTTCAGATTTAAAATGAGATTTTGTTTTCATTGTTTGCCGCTGACTGAATATTTTATATTTATATCAGTGTTAGCAATAACAATCCCTTTCAACATAATATTTAAAAAAAGTTTTTTAAAAAAAGAATTTGAAAAACAACTGAGGAATCTTGGGACTGATAACCTTTGAAATTTCATGTTTTTCATTTTATTTTTCATTATATGGTATTTTGAACTTAAGCGCACTTAATCCTCCTAGTCCCCACTCACGAATCCTGGTAACACTCTTGAGCACCCGGCAAGGGGTGGAGCTACCGTCACAACGTTAAATCAAATACAGTAGGTGTAGGATTTTCGTTAGAAGTACACTTAAGGAACAAGTAAAATATGTGTTGAATACTTGACACTTGACAAGAAAAAGGAGGTTACTTATTTCTATTATTTTTATTGTGGTCTGTCTATAAAAGTGAGTATTGATAATATTAAGCGTATCAATATTATAATATAAAATATATGTCTTTTATTTTTAGATACATAAAATTAATTTGATTATTATTCTGATTATATTTACCGTAAAGTTTCATTTCGTTCTTTAGTAAATTTATCATCATCTTGTTGTACATCTGTCATTTTATATGGCCTCATAGTATGCTGCTCAATATTGTCAGTCTTAAGCAATACAAAACTATCTTGATCAATTCCGTCTAATGCTGGCGATATAATTTCATGCTCAGCTCCAACTGACGGTTGAGATACATCTAGAGAAATATAACCATACATGACTTTTTCATAGAGTTTTAACAGAATACTAATGTATCAAAAACATCACTCGTATAAATTTCTCACAATCCCAAATGAGAATGTCAATCATAGATTAAAATAAATGTACTATATCCCTTCTGATCAAATATTTTATATTTTAAAAGTTCGTATAAGAGGTTAAGTATTTGATGCATGCACTGCGTAAGTGAACTGTTCCATGTACTTATTAGTGTAAAAATATACAACACGACAACTTCTCTTCTGGAGGCAATAAATAGTACACTTGATGTCATTTAATTATCTCAAAATTGTAAAAAGGGCAGCTACAAATATTCAGTAATACGTATATTTATAATAATTATATATAATATAATAATAAATAATAAATCATATAGTGTATGCCTGAAACATTATATAAATATATAAATAGGTATATAAATATGTATTAAAAATAAAAACAATAAGTTTTGACTTTTTTCAGGTAACTGCATTATATATGGAAATATTTCAATTAAAACATTAAATGTTTAGAAAATTCAAGTGATTGAAAGGATTTAAAGAATGTAGTTATTAGAGATTATAACTGTTTAAGGAGGGACGACACCTTTAAATTTTTTGCATTAAAATGATCTGTAAAAAAGAAATTTAAATTATTAAGGGGGTCTTACACATACAAATTCGGAAAAAAATCAATATTTTTTTTATTTAATTTTTTGATTCTACATATTATTCTAAACTTGTAAAAAAAGTTTGAGTGACATATTTGTAAAATTAGCGAAGATATAAGCAAAAATGTCAATAAACTTCTATAGGAAAGTACCACTAGTTTCAACCAATTAGGTTTTTATCACAAACGTAAGCGAAATCAAGAACCAATTTCATACAATCAATTTTACTGTTAAAAGAAAGAAACTTAATATTTTAAAGTGTTAATTTAAAATTTATGAAAATAATTTTTTAATGAATTTTTCACAAAAAAATACCTCAAAAAAGCGTTTTGATTAGATATCAAACTGAGAAAATACGTTAATTAATTTAATGTTAATATATTTTATATACGTATATACGCAATTTACAGACATATGAAATTTTAAATGATATTTGTCAACTCAAATCGCGCGCTCGACTGCGCTCAGTTGGTAAAAAGTGTGAAAGACTCCGCTGCAAGGCGCAACGAACATGTGCTGTGATCGCTGCCTCGCAGCGTCAACTATCAGTGTTGGCTGCCCTGTGCGGCCACATGTTTTTATTTTGATGTGTCATTTGGGGTTAAGTAGTTTCATTCAGCCAAGCTGTACCTTGTGTTTACCCAAAACTTCAACCAACTGGATACCAACCAGTTCGACCAACTTTGCCCGTTTAGTACTCACAAGGAGACTTGTTCAATCTAGTGTTATCGCGTTCTACTATTAGTCCAATCTGTAACTGTAAACATAATTTAAAAGAAAGCAGCTCGACTGAATAAAGTAATATACAAAGGCTTATTTCTATTGTTTTATTTATCCACACAAAGGTCCTCCTGCATTAAAGTCTCAACAGGTTATGGGCCCAGCGCGCTTCCACCGCGCGCTGAGACTTTGCAAGATCTTTTGTGTGGATAAAGTTACTCGAGTGAAGTGCTTGAGTGATTGGTTGTGTTCAAAGCACGAGAACGCTTCAGGGAGCCGAGAGAGGTTTTGTTGCAGAGACTGACAGCATCTTTCCAGGTTCGAGCGGCCGAGGATCTGCCCGAGTTTCTGTTGAAAGACTCAAGTGAAATACTCAAGCTTGAAAATGTCCGACAGCTTGAAGAGGAAGGGTTTTGAGATGCTCAAGTCAAGGGGTAAGTTTGAAAAATAAGTTTTTAAAGTGCGAGATCGCGAGTGTAGTTTGGCATAAGCGTCGCACATGGGTTCACAAACAAAGGCGTCTGTTGATCTATTCCGAGAATCGGCGCGCGCGTGGCCGGGCAACAGGTTCGAGCACCCGCGGCGCGCGACCGGCAGTTGAGAGACAAAATTCTCTCGCTCAAAATGGCGGCGCGACCGTGTATGGGGATACACAAAAACGCAGGAGAGCCGTTGGCGCGGCAGTAGCTAAGCCGCACATCTTGGAAGAAAGAGAGAGAGAGGCAGAGAGACGGAGAGACTCGGGCGACGATATACGCCTGTGCCGGCTGGGCAAACAAGTGGGGATCGTTGTCTCTCTCTGTGTTGTGACTGCGGTCGTGCTCTCTTTGCGGATGAACATATAAACCTGTATCGATCGCTTTGGTGTTGCCACGGCGCGCTGCTGCCAAATCGAAAATAAGAAACGGAATATTCAACAACAAATCAGTCAGATTGAAATTAAAAATAATTGCAATTAATAATTAACATTTAGTTTGATAAATCTGAACATTTGGCCTGTTAATAAATAGCTTGAAAAATTTAATCTGAAGTTTCAGTTTGACAAACAAATACTTGAATAATGGTTTATTAAATTGATAGTTCGAAAATTAAAATTCGTTGAATTAAAATAGCTTGGAAATTAAGATCGTTGAATTAATCATTTAAGTATTCAGTTTATTAAATAAATAGTTTGAAAATTTTTAGTTTGAAAATTGTTTAATAAATTGTCAATTTCGAAAGCTTAATAATACTCGAAAAATTAAAACAGTTAACTGATACGCTTAATTTTACACAGATGAGAGAAATCTTAGATTGTTCCTGCTAAACCAGGACCAAGAGCATGACATCACCGAGAAGCATCCGGATGAATATATTTATCCGGACATGGATGATGCTGAGACAGTTTTTATAATGACGTCCGGAAGGACGAAATTCGAAACAGGTGAACAGCTTGAAAAATACGTACATATGAAGTTTGAATAGCTATTTATATATACATAAAATGAGTTTCAAATTATATGTTGGCTAGTACATGCGGTGCAGTGTCTGTCATCGCGGCTGCATTGCGTGTGCTGTTATATCACAGAGTAGTTAAGCAATAAGCATTATTCTCTAAGTTGTCGTACGTCATTAGAGTATTTGCTATATTTCAATATTGCCATCTGTGATAAAGCACTATTCTTTTAATTGTGTTCGTTAATTGAATTTTTGCTTTTAATCGATTTTCCTTACTTGTTGTACGGTATGGAAAAATTGTTTATTAAAAAAACTAAATCTTTCACCATAGATAACTCCACGATAGAGGAAGAAACTCTACTGTCGGTGAAGAGAGAAATGCAAAGGATGCGGATCGAAAGGGTGGCTTCGATCACAGAGTCTCACTTGAGCCAACCCGAGGAGACTCGGTCCTCTAAGCTGGATTCGAATGACAATAAATCTGATGGTGGCCGGCCAAACAGCCCGACTGAGAAAATGATTAGCTCTGAAAAATATTTTCAATTCAAGCTCGAAGGCAATAAATCCACCCCAGTAGTTAAATCGAACAAAAATATTAAACTGGATTGGAAACTGTTTAAAATCCATCAGAAACAGAGTACACTTGAATTTGCAAAAGATAACCATGAAATCTTACCGAATTCTGATATTTTGCTTAATTCTCCAGTTATACTACAAAAGTTGGAAAAGCTGGAGAAAGATAACAACGAGCTTCGAGGACAAATAATAACAGATCTCAGGGAGCAGTACGAGCTAACTGGACAGCAACTCGATGAAAAAAAAATGATGCTGGAGTTCAAGCATGAAATAAAAGATAGAATGGACAAGCTGGAGGAGCAGATCAAAGCCTGGGAGGAGGATTACCAGGAGCCAGAGACGGTGAATGGCAGTGCAGCTGGATTAATCAAAGGTCCGGTGACAAGCTTGACTGATGGGTCCGGAAATGTGAGTAAAGATTACATATCTCAGGGAATTTACGAGGAGTTAAATAAAACTAAACTTACGAATGGCACTGACAAAATTCAGACTGAAGTGACCAACAGAGAAAGTGCTATTCGTAGAGATTATAAATTGACTCCTAAGTCAGACATGGATTCCTTTATGGATTATTTAACTTCTGAACTGACCGTATGTGATTTGATATATGTAATTGATCCCTCTTTATTACCAGCTCGAGATTTAGATAAAGTCAAACTAGAAAAGAATAAAATTAAAGTTCGAGACATTCTTATAAATAGAATAGATGCATCATATCATTCTAAAGTTCCTAAAATACAAGACCCTTTTGAATTGTGGAATAAAATCAAAAACATCAAAGAAAATGAAACTAGTGTAACCACAGCCAGCTTGAGAAAACAGTTGCATAGTATAAAATACAATCCAAATAAAAAAAAGCTTCTGCTTTTTGGGATAAGTTTGATGAGATAGTACGAAAATATAATAAACTGCCGAATACACCTGATTTGTCCGAAGTAGAAATAAGAGACGCGCTCTTTGAAGCAATTGTTACAAATCTTCCTCGTGTCCCTGAAACGCAATTCATTAACAAAAATGCCACGGGAAAATTGCTGACAATCGATCAGCTTAAAGACTATATTGTACAGCAAGAAGCAGCTCGAGAAGAATCCAAAGGACCAACAAAGTCCAAGGATGATACAGCTGAAGCCAGCGCTCATCACGTGCCACACCCTGGTGTGCTGTACACCAAGTGTGGCAATAAAGGACACTACTGGAACGAATCGAGGAAAGGCAAGATGTGCTTCCAGTGCAAGCGCTACGAAGGCCACATCCGTGCGGGTTGTCCTTATTCAGGGGAACAGCTTAAAAGGATCCTGCGAGAAAATGTGCATCAGAAAAGGTATGAATTATCAAATTTTAATCGGGGTGGCAGGCATGGCGGACACAGTCGAGGAATGAAGCGCAAAAATTATACTGCGCCGGTACTAACGAGTCAAAAAGACCTAGGTTTGATAAAGGACGAGCTCGTGGACTTTCGCAAGAAAGAGCCAGATCCAACAGAAGGGGTAATAGAAAGCAAGAAGCTAAAGCGAATAACGCTTCTAATCTAAAGTCAAAAACTGGTGAGTATGTAGGATTGCACACACACGACAAGCTTGATACTACAAAACAAACGACGAAAATCAATTAATTAGATTTCTGGCTGACTCGGGTGCTATAGAGCACATGACCAACTCTAAATTAATTTTTAGAACTCTAGACAACACCAAAAGAATTCACATTAAATGTGCAAATGACAGCGATACACTAACGATGACGCATTTTTAAGCTTGAAAAATGTAATTTATGCATAATCACTGCCCGAAAATTTATTGTCTTTAAGAAAATTTGTTGATAAAGGGTTGGGTATCTACCTAGATAATACGCGCATTGATATTTTTGATCCTGTGTCGAGTAAATCCTTCATCTCTGGTATATATGAACAACCTTATTGGATAATTGAATTAAACATGAATAGCTTTAATAAAGAAGAGCACAGTGATTTTAAATCAGATAAGGTTGTTGCATACATATCCACACGGAAACGTGATTATCCAATTAAAGATAAAACTTCTGTTGAACAAAATCAGCCTGAATCAGAATTTGTAATCCGAAATAATAAGCTTGATGAGCCAATGCAAGTGGATGGTAACTTAAACCCAGCTGTAGAAACAAAAAACGATGAGTTATGCTCTGGTTATTCTAACTTTGAAAATACCTTGAGAGATAGAAAAATAAGTAATCTAAATGAATCAACTGACAGTAAAAGAATGGATTAGGAATCAGATATTAACGAGAACAAAAGTCTGCTTTATACAAACAAAGCTATGTTGTGGCATGTTAGATTGGGACGTGCATCCTTAAAGTGTCTAAAAGAATTTCAAAAGAAATATCCACATATAAAAGGCTTGAAGGATATTCATTTTGATAATTCGGTGTCAGATTGTGAAGTTTGCATCGTAGCTAAATATAACAAATTACCTTTCAGTTCGACTAGACAGAGAGCTACTGAGCCGCTGCAAGTTTTTCATGCTGACACGATGGGTCCGATTAGTCCGATGTCATACCCCAAAGGCTATAGATTTATATCAGTTTTCATTGATAATTATTCTCGAATTGCAATGGCATATCGATGAAAAGTAAAACTGAAACCGGTCACTGCCTGCAATCTTTCATTAATAGTTCGAGAAACCTGCTGGGATATGATGCAAAATTCTGTTATCTACGATGCAATCAAGGTACAGAGTTCACAGGAGGATATACGCTTGAAGTACTTGAAAGCTTTGGAGCTGAACTGAAATTAGCCAGCCCTGATACACCTGAACATAATGGTGTCGCTGAACGCTTTAATCAAACGATTCAGAAAAGGAAAAGGGCTTTAATGTATGATACACGATATGGGATTTAGCCTTGAGCGCATCTCTCTATTTTCATAATAGAACTCCTCACATTTCAAATGATATGATGCCGCCCTTAGAAAAATTCTGTTCGAATCTCAAACTTAACTTGGAACAACTAAAACGTTTCGGTTGCATTGCCTATATTAAAGTACAGAGGAAAACGGGACCTAAGTTAGAACAGTTAGGAAAGCGAGTTGTATTTATTGGTTACAAGCCAACAGGGTACCTATTTTTGAAACCTGAAGAAGGAAGATACTATGAAAGCCGAGATGTTCGATTCAATGAAAAAATTGTATTTGGTGACAAATACAACAAACGCAGCATTAAACAAAGTTCGATAAAGGGAACGAAGTTTTGATCTCTGAAACGGAGGGAGAAAAACGGAAAAGAGGTCGCCCTAGGAAAGAGAAAGTAATCGAACAACCAATAGAATCACATGAGCTTGAATCGGATCTGAACTTGGTTGAAAATGACGACCAATGTGGATTTGTGGCAACTGTTCAAAATAATCCAGGCACAAACACACAAGCTATGAATACTAAAGATAAGCTTGAATGGGTAAAAGCTGTCAGAGCTGAACTGGAGTCAATGGAGAAAAACAAAGTTTGGAAAATATTTGACAGACCGTCAAGTTCAGATAGGAAAAAGCCCAACATTATTGACTCAAGATGATGGGTTTTGAAGAAGAAAATTGGATTGGAAAAGGAAACTAAATACAAAGCGCGTTTGGTAATAAGAGGTTTCAAA
>JAWWEQ010051402.1:0-10223 GCA_035583055.1 Torymus tubicola | reverse complement strand
TTTACCTTCAGCCCTAGAGTCTGTGCCTATACCTTATTTAAGTTATTTTCACAACTGTTTAAGTTGAATTTACGACACTCAAACCTAAAGAACCGAACCTCGACTTCTCGAACGCAAGCCTCAAAATCCTTCACTAATCTCGACCCACTCTTCCACACACACGTAACCCACTCTCGCTAACTATTCTTACTATACTCTGGCTCCGCTTCTCCTCCCGTCTGAGTCGGTTGACCGTTCAACTATAACTCTTGATCGGCTGATAGTCTCGCAGCAACTGACCATCAACTCTTATCCTTCGCCAACGTTGTTCTCTTTCAAATCAACCCTTCAGCTATTGTAGAGGGATGATATGTGCCAGGATTGGGGTTTCCCTTACCATCAAGCCTATTGCCGTTAAATTAGCATGAGTTGCTTATAATTAGAACGGCAATATGCCCGATTAGGAGCATGCGCAACTACTGGAATTATCGCTGTCGAATTTCCCTCTCAATATTCATTCTCGTTCTCTCTCGCTCTCGTATAACTTAGATGTACACTCTCTTTATTACTCTCTTGGATTGTTTTTTTTCTCTTCCTCTTTGTGGTTCCTCTTCTCTCCCTCGTAGCATCTTCTCTTCCCCCAGTTCAAGCAGGAAAAATTCTCGAGGAAACAGGCGATAGCCAAGCAAGCGAAACAAATTGGCTGCCAGGAGAAGCAAAAAAATGGATGAATACCAGACGAGAATGAGAGAACTCGGCAATTCCAGAGACTACCGAGCGAAATTCCGAGACATAATGAGGAAGCCTGTCGAGGACGTAGAAAATAACCTCAGAGAACTGAAACTCAACACACATGGCAGTGCGCGTGCCAAAGCAGAAAGATTATTTCGAGAATATCTACGAGTCACCGGAGTAGCGGAAGTACCTTGGGCAACCGAGACAGCCGAAGCAGAAGATGTCATAGTACCAGAAGATGAAGAAATGATAATGGCACTAAGCGATAACAAGACATCACAAGAGACGGAAGACAAAGCACGGAAAAGACGAGTCTAGAGCGAGGAGCAGATCGACAAAGCGACGGCCACCATCCTGAAGGACAGGTCCGAGGCGCACCAAGCGACACTGGTAACAGAAAGGACAAGCAGATGCAAATAATCCCGCCACCGGGTACATTGCAAACGGGAGCGATCCCGAGAAGAAAAATTACGGAAGAATGGAGGGCCGAATCCAAAAGAGCACTTAACCTACAAAACAATTGGATGAAGCAATCGATGTCTCAGTTCCTCGGAAGCCAAGACGACCGAACAGAACTCGATGACGAATACCAGCCAATAAATGGAGGATTTGTCAGAGTTAGTGGGGGAAATACCACCCGCTCTACCCCAAGACACTGCAGGAAGATATCACTACCGGAAAGCAGCAGCTCAGAATCGGAGATAGACCAAGGGCACCCTCCGACCAACAGTTTTCGAGTGGACTTCCTAGACTGCAACCCTTGCAGCTTGGAAGAGTCGAGAGATCAGTACACACCTCCGACAGCAGAGCAGATCGAGACGATCTAGCAATCACGGTCGAGATACATACCAAAACGACAGCCTAACGGTGATAAAAACACTAAGGGGCTGAGGCCTCAGGTATTCAGGAAAAAGAGTCACCAGAACAATTCTTGTCACGCCTGAAGGCGTGCAAAAAAGCAACAGGGATCGAGGATGATTGTTTGATACCATGCTTAACTAGCGTACTAACCAAAGATACAGGGGGCTGGTATGAAATCTACCAAAATGTTATCAAGTCGTGGAATTTCACCACCTTCGAGAGAGCCTTCAGCCGCCAATTCATCGGTGAACTGCATGAGGACGACGTGATGGAAGAACTTCGAGCCCGTTATCAAGGATTGAAGGAGAAAGTAACACCCTTTCTGACGAAATTTAGGAAGATAATCACTCACCTAAAGAGACCACCAGCGCTAAGGGAACAATTCAACTTAGCATTTTCCCATCTTTGTCCGGAGTACCAGGACTATTTGTGGGACAAACGGCTAGGCAGCTTCGAAGTAATCGAGATGTACGGCCGAGAATTCGAGAGATGCGAAGCGATCGAAGACAGATACCGCTCATCACCACGACGGAACAAAACAAGAATCCCAGGAACGTTATATTTGAGGCCACATCGCAGTGTACACAAAGTGGCAGCGGTGGAAGAGTCCTCAGATACGGTGGAAGGTATCCAGCAGGAGGGCAAAGGAAAGAAGAAAGCGGCGAAAGGTGGACTAAAAGATGGTGGCGAGGAAATAGCAGCGCTAAACAACAACACGTTGGGACGACTAACCACTGGCTGGCCGCCAAAAGCATCGTCAGCCACAGGTCCACGACGAACATCGAACGAACCTTTGGACCCGTAAAGAACCGGCGGTGAGAAAGCAAGGCAAAATACCTTTGTCAGTCAACCGGCACTATTTACGTTGCCACATAGCGAAGCCCCACCAATGCCAGGTGGTTCAACCTTCGTGGGCCCATGCTTCATCTGCCAATTCGTCGGTCACAGAACAATGGACTGTCCAAGGCGCACATGCTATGCCTGTGGACAAAAGGACCAGCTAGCGCGAGACTGCAGTACTAGGCAAAGCAAAATTTTCCAGTGGTGTGGTAAGGTAGGAGTTACCATTCGGGAATGTCCAAATTGCGTGGCAATAGTGGCAGCCTTGGAAAACGGATCAGCCAGGCAATAGGAGCCCCCGCATCTTGTTCAGAAGTAACAGGGGCTCAATGTTCAGAAACAGACAAGAATATAGGGGGCATAGGGGGAAATTGCGGGTCGAGATGGGAGGGGGGGTAGATCGAGAGGAGAAGAGGAAGAGGTCGAGCAAAACGGTTTCGAGTAGTGAAAGGGAGCCTTGTGTTACGGCTCGAGTAGAGCATGAGAAGAAACCTGGTGCAACGGTTACGAGTAGCGAGAGTGAGCCTTGTGTCACGGTTCGAGTAGAGTACGAGAAGAGACCTGGTGCAATTTCAACAGAGGATAGCCAAAGAGTCAGCTGGTTACCGTCTAGCAGTGAAGATGACAGCACCGGGGTGGTTTTAGAATTGTCCATGGAGAATTGGCAACTCCCAGAAATCAGCGAAGTTGAAGAACATGCACTACTACCATAGGCCCAGGAAGCCGCAGAGACAATTCTAAAAGAGTCAACAGACAGAAAGGCAGCTGCGGCGGAAATCACGCCCATCAACAACCAGTCACCGCAACCAGTTGAGGAGAGGCAGTCGGGGTCGAGTCGGGGTAGCTCTGGGCTAAGTGGGGGGGAAGGGGTAAACGCTAGTCAGGAGAATAACATAAGACTAAGGGAATGGGTGGGGATCGAGGAGGCCGTGGAGGCAGCGGCCCTAGATAATAGGAACTTCATTCAAGTGATGGTCGACAACCAGTCCTACTAAGCGTTGTTAGACGCTGGTGCCACTATATCATTGGTCGGTCCACGAATCTTGAATAAATACCGACACAGACTTCAAGGAACGGGTGGCCAAGTGAGAGGAGTGTCTGGAGCACCGATGAAGGTTCAAGACAATCTACGAATATCGATTGATGTTGACGGTCGCCTAGGAACATTGGAGTTCCGAGCAGTCGAGGATATTAACCACGACATCATCCTAGGAACGGACTTCGGAATGAAGTGGGACTTATCGTTGCAATTTCGGGCCAAGCAATGGAGGTGTGGAGAGAATGGCGAGTGGCACCCTTTCGCAACGAGTACATCTGACTCCACTCCGGCTATACTGGCGAAGTGCGCCGGACTAACGGAAGTAACACCTAGCCAAGCTGAGCGCATCAAGGAAATTGTTGATAGGCTGGTCTACAAGCCGGCCACCAGCTATCTGACCACTACCCCCCCCCCACTAACAGAACATCATATCGAGTTAACAGATTACACTCCAATTCGCCACGCCCCAAGACGTCGCTCATCAGACATGTGTTCCGTAGTTCAAGAAGCAGTACGGGAGATGCATAGGGAGATTATAATCGAGAAATTAGCAAGCGCATGGTGTCACGCACCAGTCATACAGAAGAAGTCGGGTGGAAAATACCGATTCTGTATCGACTTCCGAAATTTGAACGCCCGTAGTAAGAGAGACGCCTACCCAATACCGAACATGGACAGGATCCTGGACCGGCTATGGCAAGCCAGGTACATATCTAAGATTGACTTGAAGAACGCATACTTCCAGATCGAGCTAGATGAAGAAAGTAGGCAGTACACCGCGTTCGCAGTCCGAGGGCTGGGCTGTGGCAGTTTAAGAGAATGCCATTCGGACTAACAAATGTGCCAGCGATGTTTTAACGCCTAATAGATGCCTTGTTTGGCCCCGAGATGGAGCAACATGTGTTCGGCTATCTTAATGACATTATCATAGCTACTGATTCGATCGAAGAACATCTAAAATGGCTCGAGATCGTCCTTACACAAATTCGAGACGCACAGCTGACCGTAAATTGGAAGAAGTGTGAATTCGGGTGCTCGAGAGTCCGTTACCTGGGGTACTTGTGGGATCTAGAGACGGACTACGTTCGAAAATGGAGAAAATCGAGCCAATCCTACAATATCCAGTACCCAAGACGAAAAGACAGTTGCGGCGATTCCTAGGAATGGTGGGCTGGTACTCGAGATTCATCGAGAAAGAAAGTGAGATAAAGTTACCCTTGCTAAAACTGATAAAGAAAATCCAAGCATGGCAGTGGAGTTCGGAACAACAAGAGGCGTTTGAGAAGTTGAAACTTGCCCTCGCAAGGGCCCCAGTACTAGCACGGCCTGACTTTACCCGAGAGTCACGGTATAATGCCATGCTAGCAACGATACCATCGGGGCGGTCTTATCCCAAGAGTTCAAGGGCGGCGAGTACCCAATTGTGTACATCCATCGAGTACCCTCCTTCGCCGAGAGGAATTATTCTACCACAGAGAAAGAGCGCTTGGCCCTAGTATGGTCCATCAAAAAGCTGAGGCCGTACTTAGAGGTATATAAATTCAAGGCGATCACCGCTCGCAGCGCATTACGTTGGCTGCATCATCTCAAGGAACCCACTGAGCGGTTGGCGCGTTGGGCACTGAAACTCCAGCAACGGGACGTAAAAATCGAGCACCGAAAAGGAGGGATGCATCGAGTTCCGGATGCACTGTCGAGTATCTAAAAAGAGGATACGGAGGGAATCGAAACCGCGGCTTTTGAGGAGGTGAAGGACCCCTGGTACCTACAATGAATCGAGGAAATCCGAACGAGCCCAGTCAAGTATAGGTCATGGAGAATAAATGACGGTATGATCTATAAACAAAGGCACGTCCATATACTGGGCCTGGTTACGGGTGAGGAGGAAACCTGGAAGTTAGTCGTCCCTGCAGAGTATCGAGGTCGAGTCCTTCGAGATGCCCATTGTGAAGCAACAGTCGGTCATCTAGGTATCGAGAAGATTTACGAGAGGATCGCACGAGAATACTATTGGCCCGGAGTCTGGCACGACGTGTACCAATTCGTTCAAGAGTGCGACGCTTGTCAACGATACAAAACCAACCAGACCGCGCCAAAAGGTTTGATGGGGGGTCCAGGTATCGAGCGCCCATTGGCAGTAGTCGCGTCCGACCTGATGGAGTTTCTACAGAGCAAGGGTCAATACAAGTCGTAGTTTTCCAGGATTTGTTTACGCGGTGGGTCGAGTTACGACCGTTACGGTCTGCTACCGGAAAGAACGTCGCCAAAGCTTTTGAGGAACTAGTGTTGTTTCGCTGGGGGACGCCGGATTATCTGCTCACGGATAACGGCAAAGAATTCGACAGCAAGGACTTGGAAAGGATTCTAGAAGTATATGGAGTAACGAGAGTGACGACCCCCCCCCATAAGCCAATCCAGTAGAGAAAAGTAATCGCATGCTGAAAACAATTATCGCCATCTTTGTATGGCAGATCATCAAGGCTGGAATCAACATCGGCATGAGTTGCGACACGCAATGAATACTGCATCCCAGTCGAGCACACGGGTGTCACCAGCATTTCTCAACTACGGCCGACATCCATCCCCAGTGAAGAGATTACGGCGAGAAGTAGAGCAGAAGGGTCCAAAATTACCAATAGCAGTAGAGATTTAAGCGGACCGAGTGAAGAGATTGGACGCCTTGCGGGATTTGGTGATAAAGAACGTAGAGCAAGCGCACAAGCGGCAATCCAATTATTACAATAAAAGTCGCCAGGACGTTCGATTCAAAGTAGACGACATGGTGATGCGTAAGGCACACGTCCTGTCAAGCGGAGCCCGAAAAATCTCTGCCAAGCTCGCGTCAGACTGGGAAGACCTATATAAAATTATAGAGGTCAGGGCCCCGAACGTATATATACTCAAGATGGGAGACAGACGAAAAAACCCTCAGGTACATGTGAGGGAATTAAAGAAATACCATGAGGGTCAAGTGAAGGGGGGTAGTGGCGCTGATGCGAATAAATGTTAGTACTAACAAGTAAGTGTATCTGTGTCTGTGTAATTTTATCGTATATGCAGCATGTATTGTGCAGTAGAATGGGATGGATACCTAATCAAGGAGAATTCTTTCAGAGAAAATGTCAAGAATGATCGGCAGCCGACCAACTTCCCCCACCGCCCGGACGTTGAGTCCTGTACTCAACCTATCGCCACCCCGGTCCCCCGCGGTGGAGAGCAGCCAGGCAGACTGGTTAGAAAAGGTCCTTCTGGCCGATATGTCTCCAGAGAACAAATGGAGAGTGGCGGTGACGATCGCACCGAAGTGCCCGCGGAATCCAACGGGATCAGCAGAGGAGAGGGAGCAACCCGCCGACCCACCTGGTGCCCTGCCGCCCACCAGGGCTGAAACGTAGTGCAGAAGGTGAGGACGAAGCCACTCTAGAAAGC
This sequence comes from Torymus tubicola, assembly GCA_035583055.1. Taxonomy (NCBI): domain Eukaryota; kingdom Metazoa; phylum Arthropoda; class Insecta; order Hymenoptera; family Torymidae; genus Torymus; species Torymus tubicola. Next base: position 3,340 of record JAWWEQ010051402.1, on the reverse strand, counting down.
ATTCTAGAATTCGAGGGGTCGAGAGAACTACAGGGAGAAGGGAGGCGATGGGGTGAAATACATAGCGCGCAAGCGGTGGAGGCACTGCACCGCTGGTTGATGCAACATGATGGCGCAGCAATCCCTCCACCGCCCCGCGCCGGTGGATCACCAATATCGGACTCACCCTCCTTAGTGGCAATGAAGAAGGGCGGAAGTAAATCAGGGTCGAGAAGGGGGGTGCCCAAGCACATCGAGGAACAGGTCCAAGCGGAGGAGAAATTAAAAGGCCGAACTTTACAGCCATCGAGCCCTTTCAGGAGGGAAGCCAAGAGTGGGATGAGGACGAGCCAGCCTCCCGGGTCCTCCAGAACCCAACCAGCTGACCACGCAGGACGGGGAGAGCAGAGTGCTTCAACCCCCAATGGCGAGAATCCGATGACGGGGAGCCCCCCCATTCCAAGCACCGCCACCGAGCCAACGGTCAAGGGAGAAGAGACCGGGAAGGAATTATCCACCGAGCCGCCCCAGCCGGCGGAACTCCCGAGCCACGAGGAGGCACCAGCACCGACGAGATCCGTTTTCGACCTGTTGGGTGGCCAGTTTGGATCGACTACTACTCCACCGGACCGTTCACAGAAGGGCGCTCCTGCTTCACCCGAAGGGTACTCTTTGGGGGCATCCGCCTCGTTCCGCTGGACGAGCAGGACCCTCCCCGCGGCACATGTTTCAACTGCCGGAAGGCCGGCTACACGCCGTTTAACTGTCGCGAGCCGGCCACCCGGTTTTGTTATAACTGCGGCCGTCAGGGGACAACCCTGCAGACTTGTCCACGGTGCGGGGAGATCCACCTGAGGCACCTTCGGGATCGTGGGGGAACGTTAGCACCAATCCCTGGGGAACACGCCTCCGCACGGCCAAGCGGGGCCAGCGCACTTCGGCGTGAGCAAGTGACACCACCCCAGGCACCCCTCACCTCCGACGACACTGGTACCACCCGCCCCGGAAACGGAGGAGCCAGGAAGCTCCACCAAGGCCTCGGGGAAGGGGGACAGCGGCACTACGAAGCCTAACCGTCAACGCCCCAGCTGCTGGAGCGCCGCCCCATCCACAACAGAACCAGGAAGGGACCCGAACACCCAGGGACTGCCTCTCACCACCCAGGCAAAACTCCTGGAGTAGTTCTCGTCCATCAAACACCTACCGGGGGACCTCCAGGAGACGCTACTTCGGGCCTTCCTGGCCCAATGACCAACGTAAGTAGGCAATAATCAACTACCAAGAATTAAGCATGCCGTTGAGGATCGAGTAAGCCGCTGATTACGAGGTAATCAACGTCTTAGTGGGGGGGGGGTATTTGTGACGGAGTCACAAGCACTGCCTGTTGGCAGTGCAACAACTAGGCACCGGCTGCTATGGCAGCCATGTTGACGTCGCCGGCACCGACGAAGCCGAGAGAACGGCGCACGCACAATCACCAACACTACACACACTGAGTTGAGTTGTCGAGAGGGCGGGGGAGAGGATGGAGCACGAACCCGGACGCGGGCGAGCACGCGGGGAGCGGCGTCGAGAGAGCGGGAGAGGCGAACGGTAGCGCGGCCGGCGAGAACAGATGCCGCGCACCGGCGCGCGCGCATTGACGGTAGTGGGAGTATTGAGTGAGAGAGTAGGGCGCGCGACTCTCCGAGCACGTACGCGCAGCCAGAAGATGTAGCAACGGGAGTAGTGGGAACGGTGAGGCAGAAAGAAAGAGAGCGGAGAGAGAAAAAGAATAGCAGGCGTGTTCATATAGCACTAAGAAAACCACGGTTGTGCGTATAATCACGCATCACGACCGCGTCACGGACTGTCAGGGCGAATGCGCAAGCCAAAAGCCGCCGGAGGACGGAGAGAGGGTGGACTTGGGAGAAATTAGGTAGATACAAGGGGGGAGAGGGTAAGGATAGGGATATTTTTAGTGGAGTCTCCCAACCGGGTTATCCTCATAGTATAGTGGTTAAGTAAAGGAAAATAGCTAGGGATAAGGGAATAACAGGTGACCGAACCAATACGGCTTAAAAGAGGGAAAAACCGAGGTAATGAGTTAGGCGAAATGAAAACGGTGGCTCTCTACTAGCCTAACCAGCTCACCATCGAGTATTAGCGAAGTTAACAGTCGTAAGAAAATAGATTGTGAGTGGAAAATTAATTGTGACGTGGTGTAGTTGTTTTAGGATAGGATTGGTGTTAGAAGTGGGTCGAGGTGTTTATTTTTCCACTTTTTAGGTGATTTAGTGGCAGCAACTAATTAACGAGACGAGAGAAGTCGAGGCGATTTTCACCTCGAGTGCCACGTCATCAGTGGGAGCGATTTATAATCGTGGTCGTTGTGTGTGTGTTTCAGGTCCCCTAAGGATTGTGGAGTGAGGCACGAGAGTCAGTGATCACCGGACACATAAATATTACTTAATTAATAAATACTGTTTATTGGCATTGTTGAAGTTATTACTAGCGAGTGTATGTTCCTTGTGTGCGCTTCATTTCCACACCCATTCCTATCGTTTTCAGGGCGAACCTGAGGTATTGTCGGAGCCATCGTAGGTTGTTGTGTCGGAGTTCAGCGTAGTTGAGCCGTTCATCTGAAACCCTTGAGGAAGTAAGTTTCAATAGCCGGTAAGGAGAGGTAATAATCGACGAGGTGGTTAGTTGGCGGAAAAATCTGCAAAAAATGCAAAAAATCATTAAAATTCAGTTTTTGACCTCTTTTATCTCCAAAACTATAGGTAAAAAGAAAATCTAAAAAACTTCAGAGATATCCAAAATTAGAAGCAGAACATTTTCTGAGAGTTTCAAGAAAATCTATTTTTTAGGTCCGATCGCTACTCGGGAGAGCCTTATAATTTCACCATGGCGAAAATTATCTTATTTCAAAAACTAACAATTTAATGTGTAAAAAGTGTTTTCCACCCAAAATGAGTATGTTTTAAGCATTTTCTGTGATGTATGTATGTCTGTACGTCCGTATGTATCCTTCTCAGAAACTACTCTTCTAATTATACCTAAGCTATGATTTTAAAATGGGAAAGGTCTATGAAAAAGTTTTCAAATGCAAGGAGAAATAAATATTTAAAAAATTTGATTTTTCAGCTTAATTTCTAGAAAAATTAATTTGGGGCAAATATTTACAGGCTTATCTGCTAAAACTAATTAAAAGGCACCTTTTTTCTGTTGGAAGTTTTTTGAAAGTATCTGATTAAAGAATAAACCTATTATAGTGATATTTTCTTTATTATTATGATCTCCCCACATAGCACGAAATATTCCACTGAAATATTTCATGAAATATTGCAGAGAAAGCTTGCCACAACATTGCAGCAAT
>JAWWEQ010051400.1:0-10225 GCA_035583055.1 Torymus tubicola | reverse complement strand
ACGAGGGGGGCTCTAAGCTCGCTGTGTGATAGTAAAGTGGATGACGCACTATCTTCGTTAGATCGACAAGGTCTTGTATGATGTAGATGATAGATCAGTAATAGGTATATTGACTCATTACTGAAGTTTGATAAATATGATAGGTAGTGTAGGGTAATTGATCTATTTCATAATTAAATTCTAATTTGTACCTTACAAAGAAGCGAGATAAGTACAAGTTACCACTTATTCCCTACTTCTATCTTGTGTGCATAAATGCATTACAAGAAGTGAAATTCATGCGCTCTTAGATAGGCGATCATTACTAATCATTCTCTCTCCCCTCGAAACGCAAATGACTCTATCCGATAACACGTGGAATACGAATACTCATAAGAGAACAATAAAACAGTTCATTTATAAGGAATGTAATCCACAATATTTAATATAACCAAGCGAATAGGAAAATTACCGTGACAATATAGGTATATAAGCGACATCTCAAGGTACATGCGTCTCTATACGCCAAGGGAATAAGAAATAAAGTGTATACGCAGGAAATGTACGACGAATTGAATACACTGCAGCTATACCTAAGAATCATATCTATATATTCGTGCGGTAAATATGAGAACCGAGTATATACGCGCGGTTAATATAACGACCACTTCATAATTTACACACTATACCTTCCCTATCCTACTTTTATTCTACACATAGTTCTTCACTCCTCCCTTTCCTACACCTACGCAAGCGCTCAAATGTAAGCTTCGAGAGAGGGGAGAGAGAGAAAGATACTTTGACGGGCCATTCGAACGTATTAATACGTGCCTAATGGGGCCGAATGTAGAGGGCGCTTGGTGAGAAATGAGGGATTAGGTCTTTCTCTTCCTCCGCACCGGGTTCTTATACTCTCTACCACACCGGGGAAAAATGACCGGCAGTTTATTCTAGCCCGCGAGCGTCTTGATAATTATTTTAGCAGCCGAGGTCCCGACGAGCCGTTGTGATTAACGAGCGTCTTATACCTCCTAGCCACAGATAAATCATCACCCACATCTCCTACACATACATACGTATACACTTCTTCAACGAATATAATAACAAGTGTAGGAAGAACGAGAGATGGATATAGAAGAATCGAAACGATGATAACCACGTCTACGATCATTGTAGGATATATTATGATGATCGCGCGTGCGTTGGCGCGTTAAACGATTGCGTATACGTACGCACGCACGCATGCAGCGAAATTTCAATGGGGGAGGTGGGTTCAAAGGCTTCGCACGCACGCGTTGCGTTCTGCATCGCTCGATCTCTCTTCCATTATACAATGGGGCGATAGCAGCAGTGATGGTGGTGGTGGTAGTACGCGCAGCATCAGCTTCTATTTCGGCGAAATCGCCGGCAGACCGCGAGAGTTGCGCGCTTCATCGGGATTACATTGCGCGGAAAATGCGATCTCTGAGTAGCCTGGCGCACGGGGAGAATTTTAAAGGGATTATCAGGGATTTTTTTGGGAGAATATTAATATATATATTTGTAACAAGTGTAGACGTGAGATTTTCATCGTTTTGGTGACTGTCATTTTGTGCGATTTCGGTTATATATGTGGCAACGTAATCATTTACTAATAACAAAAAGGATGCTTTGTAATGGGAATTAATCATAGCTCATTATGTGTAAGCATAAATCGATTGTGGGGTTTTCGTTTGAGACTCGTACAATGGGAATTTTTAATTCGGTACGTATTGTATCTTATAAAATTAAATTTCCCGATTATATCTGGGACTTTACGAAGTGCTCTGAGAATGAGCCAACATTAAAATAAAATTATGCTGCAACTTTTCGTTCTCAGAATTCTATTGACAAATTTGTCCAGCGTGTAGAACCGAAGTAAATGATATTTCAGCACCGCATTCCATCAAAGTTGACGCGAATATAGCAAATAAAACACGCCGCGCGTTATAGAACGCAGCGCAGTATCAATAAATCAGTAGCACGCGCGGTTTTTCCTGGTAGTAGACATTATTCCACATAGACGGCAAAAACAGAGCCACGACCGGTAGTTCAAAGCCACGAGTATCGCTGTTATAAGCGCGCGGCCTCATCCACTTACAAAGTACACGGGATTTGATGATGTAGCTAAGTGCATTTATGAATAATAAGCGAGCGCTTACGGCAGACGTATATATGGGAAGGGAAGTTTTTCGCTTGCAGAAGAGAGAGAGAGAGAAAAAAAGAGAGAACTTGTATATACATATATAATATACACTTTTATGATCCTCTTTTTCCGCGTCCCATAAAGCATCGAGCAATAAGTGTATATATATATAAAGCGTCATGCAGATTTCACTTACCGTGTTCATCTCTCTTCGAAAGCTTTTTGTCAATAAAGAAGAGAGCACGCGATTCGTATAAAATTATGACGCATACCCGTATTTATAGACCCGCGCGCGCGTACACGACGCTGGCAAACAACAGAAGTTTCACACAGCGCCGTTATACTCGCTCGGTGCGGTATAGGTAGAAATTTAATCAGCAGTCTATTTGCCAGCGATGGTTTAATTTGCAAATAACGAAGCTAAGCCACATATACTACGATCTGTATATGTATATATATATATATATTTCGCGTGGGAGAGAGGCTAATTTTGGGAATGGAATGGAATTTCATACAGCCCCCGCGCAGTGCGTGCGGAGCAACAATACGCCACGCGCATAAACATTGATTAATGATTCATAACGTAAATATTTCGATATAAACTCAACGCGCTACGCGTTGTTCTGGTTGCAAAAATAACGTGCTGGATCTCGATGGGATAGCTGAGTATATATTTTAGTGGAAACGGAACAATGGAGTGGAGTTGAGGAAAAATTTTATAGCAAAGAGTATAAGCTATAAAGCGGTGAAGCAGGAAGTTTAAAAGAGATTTAACGAAAAAAAAGAGAAGTCGAATGCAGTGGTCGGGTATAAGAGATGTATGAAGTACGATTAAGCGAACTTATTGAGACGAGAGTGGAGAAATTTCAAGTTGTCTTCGGAGAAATAATGGACGAGAAGAGGGGAGAAAAAAAGCTAGACATCGTCGGTTGTGGGGTAAACGAAAAGAGCGCGCTTGTGAACTACAACGGAGCAAACAGAGCTGAAAAAGTTGTGATCGAACTTTGACTGATAGTTGCTTGAAAAATACATCGTGCTATTTTTATTTTTACTCCCAGGCCCTCACCGAAACGTTATAGCAAATGCTGTCCGCAACTCTGCAGATATGGCCGCGCTACAGAAATACGCTCCAAATCATACGTGACGTATTGAATTTCCAGTCTATTTTAACAAGTGCAAATGCAATGGAATACTTATTTATATACGCTCGATTCGTGTTCATCGTTTTGTTTCACATATCCATGCAAATGTCGGATTTTCGTCAATGTGGCGGAATTTTTTTCCTTTTTTTTCTTTTAAATTATCATTCGGTATACGGCTGGTTTGATATATGCAGAGAAATTGTGGATTGTTAGGTAATGAAAAATGACGGTTCGGTATGTATCTGACATCTACATCAGACTTGTGTATTAAATTAAAATCAGTAATAGTGTCCAACGTTGTTCCAAAAAAATATCTTGAAAGAAATATATCGAATGAATTTTATACAGTTACAAATTCTGAACGCAGTGAACGCTGTTGTCGTTCATGCTAACCATTCAAATAAATTTAACGCCATAATGAAAGTAGCAACGGAACATACATACCCCCAAGCATCTAGAACTTAAAACGCGTATCCTAGGAACAAATTAAACAAAAGTCGCGAGACTTAATTAATCTCAGAGATTCCAGTGAGAAAATAACGACGGATGCGCACTCGATGAAACGAGAATCAAGAAATGTACAAAAGTACAAAACTACAAGACGAGTGGCAGCTAGAATTCCAAGCTCACTACTTATATATACTCGAGAACCTGCAGGTATATATACACGAGTGTGCAAGTTGCAAATGCTATTACTCGCACGTAGTAACTTCCGCATTAACGATCAAGAATGAGAGAGAGGGCAGGCTGCTGTCGGTATAACATGCAGCGTAGACTTTATAATTCCGCTCTCTCTCTCTCTCTCTCTCTCTCTCCGGCAGTCGTTACGCAGTTGGCGAAGTTCCGCGCGCTCGAAACCGATATGCCAGAGAAGAGTAGCGGTAGCCAAAAAGAGGGGAAGAGAGAGAGGGAGAGAGAGTTCTTTGCTAGAGTTGTGCCGATGTGGAGAGTAGTAGAAAGGAAGGAAACGTCCTAGAGGGAGACACCGATGAGATAAACAAAGAGGAAAGGCAAAATTAAATTGTCCCGGTTGGCAAGCCAGGCATTTTTTTGACAGTGTATAACTCGGAGAAATTTGATGCTCTGTCGCGTGTGAAAAAAAGAGCTGATTTTTCTACGATTATTTTACGTGAAAAATAACGTGAAATGGAATTATTATTTTCCCCGTGGGAATAATTTAGTTCTCTCGAAGTTTTCAAATTGTTTCTCTTCAATTATTTCCCAAGAGTTTTCTTCGCTTATTCGTTGAAACTGCCAAAAATATACCTACGTATAAGTTGAAATGTTATTGAAAGTTTTTTTATTTAATCTTGACCAGTCATCAGCTTTCAATTTAAAGTTAAAATGTTGCGCTTGTTAAACTGTTAAAATTAATAGCAGGAATAAAAACAAGTACACTTTCTTCTGAAGTATCTTGAAACAGAGCAATTACTGTCAATGAGTATAATTTCACTTACCTCGAGTTCACTCGTGTCTGGCAGCTACGAGCCGGACACAAAAACATGTCCGGCGAAAGTGGCAAGTCATTCTCCAGAGCCATGATACAGCTTGTCGACCACGTGTTGCTGTGTTCCCTCTCTCTCTCTCTTTACTTCGTTCCCTTTGGGCGGGTCTCAAGAAAAAACACACAGTCCTAAACTTGTTGTTTGGTCCCGGGTAGAAGTTCGTTCCCTCCATCTAGTTTATGCACTATACCCGAACGACGGGCGCTGCCACTGATTATAACCTGCCACAGTCCATAATATATAACTCGACGAGAAGCAGCAGCAGCAGCGGCAGGGAAGTTTCGAAGATATGGATACTGAGAAATTCATCAATGAACAACCTTATCTTCGCCCAAGTTGCGGTAAAGTTCCGTTGAAAACGTGGCCAGGTTTAGAATTAGTGTGTATAATATGCGCGTGTATGCAGAATCTTTGGACCCAGGAAATAATATTAGTTATACGTGTATTTGAAGGGTATATTGATATGTATACAGTATTTAATTTTCTCTTTTTATCCATATAAGTAATTTAATGCTTTGTAATTATATACTGGCATAGTTTAAACAGTATTTTAATTATATTTAGTTATGGATCGTGCCACAATTTGAATGCGTAATAATTTTCGCAATTCCCGTCTGTTTAAAAGCAGACAACAATTGTAATACCTCATGTGCTAAATACAGAGTCACCTACTAGATAGTAAAACAAATTATGCAAATGTATAATTGTCACCGCTATGTTATTTTCATTACGAAAAGTGCTATTATGCAGCGTTAACTGTAATATTTACCCCCCGAAATTGCAGTTGATGCGCCACTGACGACAACAACAGCGCAGAGAGAATTGAAACTGATGACTCTTTCAACAACTAATTTCCGCTACCCTCGCAAATGATGCATCAAAAATAAATAATCGCGAATAGCTATAACGACGCAACTGTAATTTTCACCAAACGCGAATTACCATTTAGCGTGTACTGAGAGAGATGCATTTATTAAAGATCGCGAGACGTTCTTATACGAAGTGAAATAGAATGCGCAAAGTATATATATATATAGAGAGAGAGAGAGAGAGTCGCGCCAAACTTGGCAACTCTTCTCGCACACATACAGCCACACATTTCTTAGGCACCGAGTGAATATGGAACCGCGCGTTTGAATCCGTCGAATAAATTGAATTGCCGATCGAACTTCGACTACTGCGTGTGTTTACGAGGGGAAAAGGTTTAGAGAGAAGGTAGAAGTAAACGTCAGCCCGTTTGAATGTACAATGCGGTACTTGATAAAAAATAAAGATTTACTTAAATTCCGTTAAACCAGAGAAATGGACGTGGAGAAGTTGAAATGTTATTAAACGCAACTTAATTTCTTCGGGGGTGGGAACAATGGAAGTAGTAACAGGGCAAAGAGAGTTGGACGGTCGCAGTGAATAGCAGAGAAGAGGAAGTTGAATTCAGCTATACTGGTTTCGTATGATTACTTGATATGAGGAACTTCGATCTGACGTAAGGATAACTTTGGTTGAGGGAATGAGAAATGTTACTGTAGTTGTTAACCAATGACGTTATCGTTATAGTTTCTGCGGATTTTTTTTTTATTATTAAAAAGTTTTCAAATATTTATGGCAATGGGTAATGTTTCCATTGAGCTACCGATGCTGATGCACATTTTTTGATCTTGTGTTTACTACACACGTACTTGCATAAAATATGTAAAAGTCACGTAAACAACAATTATTAATGATTGTCTAATAAACTTCTCTACATTTTTATTATCCCTATTTTTTTTTTAATACAAGTGTGGTCCGAAATGGACCCGTGCTTCTAATTACATATATATTTATTATATTATATTTATTTCACAAAGTTGATTGACTTAATATTTTTCAGACAAATAACGCACACATTAAATAAAATATACTAATGTAGCCTGATGACCACACCATATATTCTTAGTTTTTCGTCAGTAGTAACAGTCAAGCTTCGGTCAGCCGCGTAAAAGTCAACGCCCGAAATATCAATCGTTTGTCTATCTTATTTTTCTTTTCTTTTCCAGAATTTCATTCAATTTCAATAAAATGGAATATTTGCTTTCCCAATCGTCAATAGGATAAAATAATCCCCTTCACGTAGTGGCACGCTGAAAAATTCTCTCGACTTTCTCTCTCTCTCTCTCTCAGTCCAGCTGCGCGAACGCCGCAAGTAAAAAATGCATCAGAGCGCAATGGTTGTTTTAACTCGCAAATCTTATTTCCCATAGCCACGCAGTTTTTGAATATTCAGTAATGCTCTTTGGACTCGCAGCAGCACCAAATTTCGCATCTACCCTCCGTACCCTCCCTTCTCTCTCTCACACACACACACACAGACGGAGCACACGGACCCTGACAAAGAGAATAGAACATCGCCCGGTCCAGCTTTCTCACCCTCTCTCGTCTTTTATCCCATGATAAAGCGAAACCGTGTAATCTATATATAGCGTGGTGAAGCTGTCGAGATAGAGAGGACGAGAGAGAGAGAGAGAAAGAAAATCGGCAGCCAACTGTTTAATCCGTCGAAACAAGAAACATACTGACTATATATCTATATTGGTGTGTGTATGTGTGTACGCTGCTTCCTAGCGATCGGTCCACCACATATTTGTATTATACCGCGAGAGAAGAAGAGACAGACAGACAGCTTCTCTCTCTCTCTCTCGCTCGTGTTTGTTGAAAGCAGCGCAAACATTATCTTCGCCAAATGGACGCGACGCGATGTTTCGAAACGTGCGGCTGCGGTACGTTATATATATAGTATATATAGCGACGTATGATATTCGGGACTGCCAGGGCAAACGAACTGGACAAAAGAGGAAATTCGGAAGCCACGAGGCGATGTGTGTGTGTGTTCGTATATTCAAGAATTTATGCGATGAATAATTAAAAAGTCACGACTAAAGTCGCGAAAATATTCCGTGTGCCACGGGGAAAAATTGGATGCTGTCTGAGCGCCTCGGTTGACGCTGATGTGCGCTGGGGTTTCAGTGAAAGAATATATATGTATATATATATATATATATATATATATATATGGACTGAGGATAAAATAGAAGATGTTTCGGTTTATGCAGCAGTAAAACCGCTGCTAACTAGTTTAGCAGAATATTTTATCAAAGTGACAGAACTCTTGTCGATTTAGTTGTGGAGTTGGGTGAAATTATTAGTTATTCTTTACTAAAATCTCTCTGAAGTGGACGGTAATTAGACAGATATGTTGTATAGTAGTAAAGCATATCCATTGTAATTATTTTACTTTTTTATTCTTAAATACGATACATATTATTATATGAACTTTTCATATATTTGTTTGTACAAAAAATGAAAGAAGTTGGTTCGTTCCTTTGTCTGTATTTAAAGTTGATTGACGTTTAAATAATAAAATAAATTTATATTTATAATGAGATATATCGAGTAAATGAAACCCATGCATACTTTACTTTTCGTTCATTAATAAATTAATAAATGTCGCTTCTCATTTTTCAATAATTCCATATATTTTAATACATTTTCTCAGAATATTCTTTCGAATAATCATAAAAATGTTAATGCAAATGAATTCACTGACATAATAATATCAGTATTCTTAATATTATTAAGAATTTTATATATTACAGTTGTTTAAAAAGTTTAGGAGAAAAACAATTTTTTCGACCTTTTAAAATCTCTTTTCTTATTAAAAAAAACTGATCACGCGCCCTAATTGTTGTACCTATGAAACATTAGCTTTACATCTTTCTTGTTTCCTTTTCTATTATGGAATTCACAGCCCGAAAACATTAAAATTCATTGAAATCCTCGAGTTCAAATATTTTTCCTCCATTATCTAATAAAATGTTAATCCAATTCTCTCATACCTTCTACATCAAAAATACATTACAAAAAAAGACACTACTATCCAGCAAAAAATGGTTATGAAAAATCCGTGCAATTCCCGAGAAATTAGTTATAACACGAGGAACCTTTTCTTCATATATATTTTCACGAGATCTCCAACGAAGTACTTGAATTTTTTTATTTTTTTTTTTTTATACTAGAGAATATTCTCTCACTTAAGCCTTATAGAAGCACGAACTCAAGTAAAAATCCTCCATCCACCGTACGATGCATCTCTCCCCTTCCAACCCATCCAGCACTTTTTCCCACCCACCAATACAAGTGCACACTACTCTACAGCCCACTCGAGTAGAACGCGCGGCAACGGTGGCACGTAATCCCAGAGAAATATTTAACGGTCGCCAACCCAACGGGTTGCACTAGCCCGAGTAATCGTTTCGCGCCGCGGATGATCGTGGAAGTGGCTAAACAAAGCGAGTGTACGCGCGAGTGAGAGAGGGAGAGAGGAGGAGGAGGAGGAATAGGACGTCGACGACGTACGCGACGGCCCCAGTGGAATCGGAGCTCAGCGGGGGCGTTAACCGGGCTTAAGTGCTTCGCGTGCTGAATGCAGCCGCCCCGTTGCAGCCACCACCACCGCGCTCTGCTACTACTCCACGTCATAATGTAAATCTACGTTTACCCATGCTAAGACCCCCCCGGACACTTGCCGAGAGCTCGCACGCCCTCTGCCATCTCATCAAATATGCAGGCCTTCTTTTAGGCTTCGAAATCTTCCCTCTAACGTGTATATATATATCCCAACGTCAACGCGTACAAATATGTGTACACACGCAGGAGTGGGAAGGACATACATGTGACGCGCCTGTGTACGGACAAACGTGCGTCTACGCACACACTACCTGGGAAAATGTATCACTTAGGTGAGCGCAGTGGCCCTCCTCCTCCTTACTGTTGCTACTGCTACTACTACTGCTACTGGTGTATACCTTGTGTACTAATGAGAATGGCATCTAATTGCGCTGGATATATACCGCTATGTTGATGTACATGCGGTTGGATGGATTAATGGTGGATTAACTCGAAATGTACATTGATCGTATCAAAAAGCGCTGTATCTCACGCAACGCTACTGGGAATCAATTAGGTATATAGCAACCGTTGAGAATTGTATATAAGTGATACTAGTGCTGATGTAGTCAGACGCTGGTGTAGTTTTGTAATAAGAAATCAAGTGGTTTTAGTAACTGAATATTTGTAATTACACATTCACATTACGTTGATATTTGAAAATAATCAAAGGTAGCCTATATGCTTCAAATACTAGCAATCGTCAAGACATTTGTTAAAACGTTAATAATCTTTTTAGTAACTATTGATAGACGCTATCAGTGTGTTTACCTTAGGATCGCGTTTTCCATAACCTCGCAGAACTACACCGCCTACGCGTATATATACGCATATACACATACAGAGTAGTACTCTCAAGTAAGAGAGAGAGAGAGAGAAAGAGAGAGAGAGCATACACCCACACGTACGCAACGTTATTACGTTCCTTTATCTCTGGTATAGCGTAGGTATATATA
>JAWWEQ010051399.1:0-10226 GCA_035583055.1 Torymus tubicola | reverse complement strand
TAATTGACGAGCAAAGCACGCCACAGAGGCCAGTTTCGGAGACTGCATCCGCTGCCAAAGTAAGCAGAAATCTCTTTCCTGCGAACTCCGTGCTCGACATCGCACCGCAGAAGCTCGAGATCAACCTCAGCCCCGAGACGCACACTCACGTCCACACGTAGACGCCCTTAGACGACGAGCTCATCCAATCCCTTCAAGAGCTCCATCGGAGCATTACGTCCGCTCTCGACGACAGAAGCCCTTCGGACAACGAAGCCGACTTCGCCGACGCAACCGACGACTTCGACGCTCTCGCCATGGCCAACCCAGCGAAAGTCGTCCTGCCGCAGTTTTGGCCTTCCAAGCCTAACGTTTGGTTTATCTAGATTGCTCACCGACGATCAGCAGAAGTATAATCTCGTCGTCGCCACCCTGGACGCAGCAACGATAGACGACCTCATAGATGTCATCATCAATCCCCCGGCCACCGACAAGTACAACACGCTCAAGACAGCCATCATCGCACGAACGACCGATTCCGCAGAGAAGCAGATCCTAAAGGTTCTGACTGGCATGCAGCTGGGTGACCTGAAGCCCTTAGCTCTCTGGCGCAAGATGAATCAACGAACTAGCTGATGTCGCGGATCAGTTGATCGACCAAGCTGGAGCATCAGCTTCAGGAGATTTTCGCTCTCGAAGCCGCCGTAGCCCAATTCGCCACACTTCAACGTCCAAGCTTCGACCACCAACCTCGCCACTACAGCAAACAACGAGAAAAATCGAGAGGGAGATCTAGCAGCCGATCTCGACGCCCAGCCAACTCCAGCGATATATGCTGGTATCACCGTAAGTTCGGAATGGACGCAAATCGTTGTACCAAGCCGTGTGACTTCCAACCTCTCCCCAGTGCAACCAGCAACCTCAACGGGCTCCAGGGAAACGCGTAAGCGAACCTCTGACTCAAGAGGCAGAGATGAACGCTACGTCGCAGGAAAACCGCCTACACGTGCGTGATTCGCGCACAGGCTTGCATTTTTTAGTTGACACAGGTTCAGTTGTGTCTCTCTTACCCAGATCAGCGGTCAGGGAGCACCGGGAGAAGCAGCCACTTACGCTTCACGCAGCCAACCAATCCCTCATCTCCACCTACGGCATCAAGGAACTGATCCTCAGCATCGGTCTTCGCAGAGACTTCACCTGAAGTTTCACCGTCGCAGACGTACCGCACGGTATCCTAGGCGCCGACTTCTTGATCGAGCACAATCTACTCCCGGATCTCACCAACGCCTGCCTCATCGACCCACTCACAGGTCTGTCATCCCCTGGATCGCTCGCCGGCCCACGTCTTCACTCGGTCTCCACTGTAAGACCATTCAACGACCTCGACAGCTCAACCGTCTAAAGGTACGCCGATCTCCTCAAGGAATACGAGGACCTCTTCCAGCCCAGTGGTGGTCCAGTACAGATCCCGGACTTGCCAGTGAGACATACAATCACCACGAAAGGCCCACCGGTCGCCGAGCGTTTTCGTCGTTTGTTAGGTGAACGCCTCTCTGCAGCCAAACAGGTTTTCGCCGATCTCCTAGACAAAGGCATTATTAAGCCTTCCAATAGCCAATGGGCAAGCCTCCTGCATATGGTGCCCAGAAAAGACGCATCTTGGCGCGTTACAGGAGACTACCGGCGACTCAACGCCTGTACGATCCCCGACAGATACCTCTTGCCGATCATACAGGACCTCCTCCAGGAAAGCTCCGGCAATGTCTTCTCAACCATCGATCTACAAAAGGCTTTCTCCCAGATTCCGATTGCTGAAAAAGACGTTGAGAAGACCGCAGCCACTACGCCCTTCGGCTTATACGAATTCTTAGGCACCTCGCTAGGCCTCCGCAACGCCGCTCATACCATGCAACGTACCATGGATCACATCCTAAGGAAGCTTCCCTTCGCCAAGGTCTACATAGACGACATATTCATCGCCTCAGCTACTCACGATGAGCATCTAAACCATCTGCGTCAGCTCTTCGACACGCTTAGAGCAGCCCAGCTCCGCATCAACCGCAAGAAGTGCACCTTCTGCACCCCCCAAGCTCCAAGCACCAAGGACGGCATCCAGCCCCCCCGCAGAGAGAATTACAGACTTTCCCCAAGCCTCAGGCGGTAACTGACCTCGAACGATTCCTAGGCATCATAAATTTTTACAGGGTGCACATTCCACATGCAGCTGAGATCCAGGCCCCTCTACACGACCTCACCAAGAACCACCAAGTCCCCTGGACTCCGGAAGCCGAGCAGGCATTCCAGCGATGCAAGGATAGCCTCGCCGACGTAGTCTGCACTACCTTCTTGATCCCAGGCGCACCTCTCGCGCTCAGGACAGATGCCTCGAACGTGGCCATCGGAGCAGCCCTGGACCAGCAAGAACCAGACGGACGCTGGCGTTCACTAGGACTTTTCTCAAGGAAGCTCACGGGGACTCAACAACGCTACAGCACCTATGATCGCGAGCTATTAGCAATTTACGAAGCAGTGAAGCATTTCTCGAGGCTCCTAGAAGGTCGAGAGTTTACTATCCACACAGACCACAAACCTCTGATCTACGCAGCAGAACAGCGCTTGGATAAAGCGTCGCCAAAGCAAGCACGCTATTTGGAGTACATCCTCCAGTTCAATGTCAAGCTGATCTACGCTCGCGATTCAGACAACGTCGTGGCAGACGCTCTCTCCCGATCCTGCGATGTCAACTCGATAAGCAGCAATGGCAGCACCACTCCAACAACAGCCACCATCACCATGCCCACCACACTTGACGCCAGAACCATCGCCGAAGCCCAAGCCCAAGACGATGAACTACCCGAAATCAACGCCAACACAAGCCTTAACCTCCAGTACGTGACCATTGAGGACCACCAAGTCGCCTGATCCATCACCAATGGCACCGTGAAGCCATATCTTTCGCTACCTCTTCGCCGCCTCGCCTTCGATGTCGCCCATGGCCTAGCCCACCCAGGCATGAAGGCCACCGTGAAAACGCTCACCGAGAAATTCATCTGGCCAGGCATACGGCGCGACGGACGCGCCTGGGCAAAGCAATGACAATCCTGCCAACTTTCAAAAGTAAGCCGCCACAACAGGGCAGCCCTAGGACGCTTCAAGGAACCGGACAACCGCTTCGAACATATCCATGTGGATCTCGTCAAAATGCCACTATGCATGCCAAGGTATGCAATATTGCTTAACGATTATCGATCGTTTCACTTGTTGGCCCGCAGCAGTCCCGCTTCCAAACATACAGGCAGCCACCGTAGCCAAAGCCCTCACCGACGCTTGGGTTTCAACCTTCGGTACGCCCATCTACATCACGTCTGACAGAGGTGCGCAGTTCGAATCAGCACTCTTCTCCGAACTGGCCAACGCTCTAGGAATTAAGCTGATCTATACAACATCATACCCCTCGCAATCCAACGGAATGGTGAAAAGGCTACACCGGACTCTAAAAGCAGCCCTCAGATGCAGCATCCACCCCTGGCCTCACGCCCTGCCGACCGTGCTACTTGGCCTCCGCACGACGTACAAGGAGGACCTCATAGCCTCCCCAGCAGAAATGGTTTTTGGAACGACACTCCGTATCCCGGGAGAGTTCTTTTTAACCCTAATAGCCAAGGCGGACACCACGGCATTCAATCGCAGCCTTCGTCAGCTGTTCTGCAGCATCAGACCAGTGCCAGCCTCTAGGCACGCCACTCATCACCCTTTCTTTTACAGAGATCTACGCACCTGCACACACGCCTTCAAGCGTGCAGACCATATTAAAAAGCCGCTAGAGTAGCCCTACACCGGCCCCCACCGCATCATCAGGCAAATCGATGACCGAACGTTCGCAATTGACGTCAACGGCGAGGAGAAGGTAATCTCCACCGACCAGCTAAAGCCAGCCTTTCTGGAGTCAGCCGAGCCAGACTCGACAGCTACGCCAACGTCGCAACCGACCCAACCAGAGTCGCCTGACGGTCATCGCCAGCCCATTTTGCCAGCAGAAGTCGCTCAGCCACCTTCTCCAGCCTCGCGACACCTTACGCTCGCGACGTCGCCCACGCCGCTCACTGGAAGAGGAGTACCTGTGGCTGTATCGCCACAGCCGCCTTCGGCCAGGCCACGCCGTAAGCAGCAGCACACAGCCCATTCGCGCTGCCGACGCGGCGCTGCTGCCTGCTCTCTTGCCTCCCGCCACAGCTGCGGATAGGAGAGGAGAGGGAACCTCTCCTGACTGCGCGACGACGCTTCTACTTCCTTCTTCTTGCTGTGGCCTCCCGCGAGTCAACTCTAATTAATAAAGGACTATTTTTTACACTCTCGGCGTTGTCTTTTATAGCGCCGTTTGCTCCTTCTTCCTTGCTCCGCCTAGCACCTGAACGCTCTCCATGCTGACCACGCAGCGCGAGCCTGCAATCCTCTAAATATATATGTATTGTATTGTAGATATATTTTTATTTATATATTAATATGTACAGACACGCACGCACAGGCACACACAGAAGGAGATGCATCAGGGACATCAGCTGTAGGGTTTAGGCCACGCGCCCCACTACCCCTCCCCATGAGCTGATGTCCCTCAAGGATTCTGGCACCCCCCCTCCACCACGACTGGTCCCGTACTCCCACAGGGTTTCCGGCTCACCCGCAATTCTAGGAAGCCCGATAACCGAAGTTTGAGCCTCTAATTGCACGAGGCCCAATAACCCAAAGTTTTGAATCAGATAATCGACGAGCAGCTAGGGGTCGGCGGCGGGCTGTTCAAAACTTCTGCAGATACTGCCCCATCCCTTTCCTACTGGTCCCGTGCTCATGTAGCGATCTGGCCATTTCGGCTCTCCACCACTTGGTCCTGTGCCTCTGTAGCAATACTCGGCCACCACAATTTTTTTTTCGCTAATAATTAAATTATTTAGGAAATTTTATTGAATAATTCTTTATTTAAATAATTTAAATAATGTTTAACAGAAAAAAAAAATTTACTGGAGGTCGAGCGCGAACCTGCGACCCTTAGATTACCAAGCAGCAGTGGCAGACCTTACCGGTCTGCCACTGCGGCATGTAGCAGCCTTTGCTATAATGATGGATTTAAGTTGCCAGACAGTTCGCATTTTGCAAAAAATTTTAAAATTGTATTATTTAAGAAATTTTATTGAATAATTCTTTATTCAAGCCATATAAAAATGTTTAACAAAAAAAAAAATTTTGCCGGAGATTGGGCGAGAACCCGAGACCCTTAGATTACCGAGCAGCGACCTTATCGGTCTGCCACTGCGGCATCTGAAAAAGGACACTTCAATGAAAAAAAAAAAAAAATAATTTTACTCATTCAATTATACATTGAATTAAAAGTTTTTGTTAATTGAGTAATTTTTCTTGAATTGCGGTGAGCACAAGTAGTTTTACATGCTTGATTATGGCTAGCACATATAATCACTGATCTAGGATATTCAAAAGATTGATTACCCCTCTTAGCGAGTAATGTTCTAACCACTTCTTTATTTCACCAATGACGAAAATTCTTGTAGCTATACCACTATGCTACTAAGACTTTTTTGTCATAGAGTGACACCTCTTGATCTTTTATGTCATAGAGTAACACTTTTTGATCTTTTATATCATAGAGTAATACCTTTTGTGTTAAACAGTAACATCTTTGTGTTACATAAATTTACAATTACAAGAGTTGCAAATACAAATCCAACAATATATAATCTAAAGGACTATTAAGACCAACTCGGTTCAGGAGGCTTCTATGAACAAGAACTCCTTAAGTCAAAATTTCTAGCCATATATCTACTTGAAAAAGTAATAAAGATAAAAGGCAATAAAATTTTTGTAAAATGTCTTGGATTCGATAGTTCGCACAATAGTTGGATCGATAAAAAGGACATGTAATTTATCGTAATTATTTTTAAATAAAAAGAATTTTTTAAGTTGAATAAATAACAGTATTTTATTCATTATTTACTGATTAATTATTTTAAGTTGAACAATGAACAGTGTTATACTTACAATATAATACTTTTTAAACGCAGTCTATATTTAACTCTTACAATACTTATTGAACATAGTCTTTATCTATATTTAACTCTTATAATACTTATTAAACGCAGTATTATTTACAATTATTTACAAAATTATCACTTATTTCCTTTGAATTCTAGACTTGAACCACCATTGTATACAATGAATACTTCATATTTGTTGGCCGCGTCCTGGAGATCATTGAACATTTTTTCATTTTGGATAAGTGCTACAACTTTCTGGCCATATTTAGATGTAACCGACTTCAGTCTTGTTACCATGTAGATCTCCCCTTTGGTGAGGTCGGTTAGCTTCTTGGTGGGCAAGAATTCTCCACGTGCAATGTTGTTAAGACTTGTAAAGTCCATCGGTAATTCGAAGTTGAATGAATTAGTTTTAAAAAATGTTGCATGACTTTAATATAAAAAAAAGTATAATACTTACGATTAAATGAAGCGTGGTCTCTTAGCTACTGGATCGTGTGACCAAGATTGATCCTGCGCAACTCCGGGAAGCTGATGGTCGGCTGCTGGAGTTGGCTGTTGGTTGCTGCTGCTTGTAAGGTGAACTGATGGACTGAGGTCCGGTACCTGCTGCGCCCCATTATATGCAGGCTCCTCCACCCCCACCACTTCAGCATTTCGCAGCTCGATCTCCCCCTCTCGGAACACCGCTGGAACCTCATTGGCTATCCCCTCCTTGATGCTCCAGTGGCCCTATGGAAGGGTGTCCGTTGAGCCTCGCAGAAGATGGCGCTTGTCATCACGTGCACTGAGGGCGATCTTCTTTTCCTTCTCAGTATGCACAACGTCGAGACCGGATGTTGCGCTGCTCTCGAGTGATGGTAGCATTCTCCTTTAAGCATCTGATGTAATCGTCAAAGCCGATGGTTGCTTTGACGACAGAACTTTTGACCCTTTTGGCTTTCTTAATGATATTCTTGTTCTGTATCTTTACGCTATACCCCTTGCTGCGCAGGCCGATAAATTCCAAGATGATCTCGCCGTTGCGTTCATCCTTCATCAGACCTACTTTCTTCTTATTAACCCTTGGCATATTGAAAGGGTTGTCACCTCGTAGACGAGACTGTCCGTTTCGGTGTGCAGAAGCTTGCCACGGTCTCCCGCACGACTTTGCATGTAATCGTGAAACCTGTAGACAAGAGTTTTGGATAGATCCAAAACTGTCAATCCGATGTAAATGGGCTTCTTGATGCAAATCTCCGTTAGCAGCGACTGTACGGGAACAAGATTCTCATCGAAGACATCGCAGCTGTGGAAGTTTGGTCTGGCGATGAGTGCTTCAGCTGCATATGCGTCCAGTCCATTTGTTAGCCAACTTTACATCAATATGTTTCCTCTCATTCTCCATGGTTTTTCCATAAACAACATTATTGGGGAGTTTGAATAGCATTTTCTCAAACTAATTCTTAGCCTCTTTGCGCTTAGCACTGTTTAGGTCGATGTATGCTTTTAGCCAGACACTCTGTTGAAATTGCAATGCGCGATAGACCTTGGTTAGTCTTAAACCATTCGGCAGGGCTTGCTTATGTGCTCGATAATGTATGACGTATCGTTGTTTATCGTACAGCGTGGTCATAAGTTTTTTCTGCTTACTTCCCGGAGGAGATATGTGCTCTGCACAAAATGGTAGATCTTTATGCGAGTCGTGAAGTTCCTCGGGGTAGGCAAGATCCACTTCAAGAAGATAGCCAACGGCACTGTCATCAGGTACGTCGAAGAAATTTGGTCTATTTACATCCTCGACCCACTTGAAACCTCCATACGGTAAGCATTCCGTCATGGCCCATCCATACAAGTTGTTGACGTCAAAGTACATGATATACTTGTCGTCTTCGGCAACATTGTATCCGTCCTTCATGTATGGCTTGTTTGCTTTTACGTACCGATTACAGCATTGGCTTATTCCTCCTCTTATGTCCCGCTCAATGAAAAGCAGCATGTCAACGTCGGTCAATAATTCCAATTGAATCTATTAATAAAAATAAATATTTAGACATTTTTTAAATAATATTTATTGAGTATACAAGTGTAGTATTGAGTTATACCTGTGTGTATTTGAGTATAGCATCTCAGGTTAGTCTAGGTGTAGTATAATAATGGACTGGGTCCAAATCATAAACGTCAAGACAGTTTTTTCTAAAGTTGTCAAAAACTTCGACTAACAGGATAACATCTGTCTTGAGATATAAATCTGAATATTGGCCCGCCTTTGACGCCAAAAGTATTCCAAACTTTTTTGGCATGCTCATAATCTTCATCAGTGATGGTAGTTTGATACTAACTACTGAAAAAGTCTTCGTGCGATGGAAGACTAGTCTCCTTTAATTTTTCAAATGATGAGACCTAGTCATATGGAAACACTCCTTTTCTTTTTAGGAGCGTGATTTGTGCAGCAGGGAGTCCATTAAAAACATGCTCAAGAAGCTCAAGTTTTTCCAAATATGATGACAACTTGTCCAGGGACGATGCCATGAATTTGAATGAATTGATGAACCGTAAGTTTATATCAGTACCCTCCACAAACTTTCTGAAAGATATATACATTTCCTTAGTTTGTGGAAGTAAAAATACCCGTCCTGGAAAACGAGTTGCAAGTTATATATATATATATATTAATAACTAAGTTCAAAATAGATTTCAAAGACCAACCAGACTCAATTTCTTGAAACTCTTCCATGTCCACGTCAAGAGGTTGCTGCTCGGTAACCTGAGGGTCACGGGTTCGCACCCAACCTCCAGTAAAATTTTTTTTTTCTGTTAAACATTATTTAAATTATTTAAATAAAGAATTATTCAATAAAATTTCTTAAGTAATTTAATTATGAGCGAAAAAAAATTGTGGTGGCTCAGTATTTCTACAGGACCAAGTGATGGAGGGGAGATATGAGCCAGAACCATACAGGGGCACGAGCTTAGTAGGGCAGGGGGAGGGGCAAGATGCGTCAGAACACTACATGAGCACGGGACCAGTAGGGGAGGGGCTGGGGCAGTATGTACAGAAGCCGTGAACAGCCGACCGCCCACAGCCCGCCGCCGACAGCGAGCTGCTCGTCGATTATCTGGCTCAAAACTTTTGAGGCCCTACAGGGGCACGGGCTCAGGGGGAGGGGGCGGGGTCGTGGCCTAAACCCTACAGGGGTATCAGTTCAAGTGAGCTGATGCCCCTGTTGCTTATCTACTAATACACACACACTTTAAACTATAACTAATGTTTTATTAATTCATAATAATAACTTTGTACTCTAGGAAAAGAAAAGTACCACCAAGTGGAAAACTCTGGGACTACTACAATTACGAAAAAACTGTGTTCGCGTCGTTTTGAATTTTGCCGCACTCTGTGATATGGCTTCTACTCCCACCCCGGGGGAGAACCGCAGCACCCTCATGCTCGCAGGGGGTCTTTCTTAGAAGCGCGAGCGCTTAGCGCTCTCTTGAGTCGCGGCCTCCGACGGGATCGGATCTTCTACCCCGTTGTCCAGGTATTTCCCGCGTCTCGCGTTCGACCACGTGCTTTCGCCCTTCGCGCCTTCACGCCCTTCAGAAGCTTTAATTATTATTTTATAATTTTGCTCTCATTCTTAAAATTAGAAATAAATAGACGTTGTTATTTGAGATCTTCAGATTACTTATTCGGCCGACTTCGCTCCCTCGCACTCTATCTACCTTTCTCCTATCTACTCGTCTTGCCCTTACCCTACACATACAACCTCTCGCTTCCCTTTGTGTGTAACAGAAAAAAGTGGTAACAAACTGCTTGAAAAGAACAGGACTCTTAGCTTCTAGTAACTTTAGCAATAATTGACAACCATTGAATGATGTTGTGCCAACCCAGGATGATACCGAAAAATTGGATTATTTAATAACAAATTTGGAGGATTGGGATATTATTGAATTATACTGGAAGGATACTTATAATATAAGACGGTGTCAACTGGCCTCTGGAATTTCTACCAGCGAATACATTTCAATTTTTTTACGTTTGCAGTCAGAGCAACGACAGATACTGGTAAGTCCGCATTTATTTCCATTAACTTAAAAAATATTTTCGTAATTAAAACTAAAATAAATAGTGTAGTGTAATGTAAAGTAAGATTAACTCCCCCTTTTTATTTTATATAATAAATTTAAGATTTTACATTTAATGAAAAAATTTAATTACAGATT
>JAWWEQ010051397.1:0-10230 GCA_035583055.1 Torymus tubicola | reverse complement strand
TTAAATTTTTTCCAATTGATATATTTACGTTCATTTTCTGTTTTGAATATTTGTAAATTTAGAGAAATTAAAACTGGCGAGTGGTCCGACGTTAAATCCAAGCAAGAAGATGCTTCGAAATGTTTCTTGTTTATGCCCTTTACAATTGCAAAGTCCAGCAGGTCAGGTAGCTTTTTTAAATCTGTAGGCCAGTAGGTTGGTTCGCCGGTTGATACCGGAATACAGTTGTTTTGCAGCATACTTTCGTATAATAATCTACCATCGCAGGTTGGAGTATGTGATCTTGATCTCCACCATGGATGTTTTGCGTTAAAATCACCTCCAGCAATGAAACGATTTCCTAATGTTCGAAAATAATTTGATAAAATTTCTTGGATTAATTTATGGTTTGGTGGGCAGTAAACAGCTGCCACAGTTATTTGGCCACTTTTATCAGTTATTGTTATGCTTGTTGATTGTAAATGAGTTTCACTAATATTTGGGTTTACGTTGTGACTTATTTTTGATTTTATTATGATGGCGGTGTCGCCGTGTGCTTTATTGTGCGGATGAATTGTATTGTGAATAACATAGTTCGGTATGCAGAGGTAGTTCTTATTTGTGAAGTGGGTTTCAGAGATGAACATTATATCAATATCTTCATGTATTAGAAATGTTTTGAATTCTAAGTATCTCTGCATAAGTCCATTTGCGTTCCATATCGCAATTTTTAATTTGTTCATTTCGAAATTTTACTTACGAGGATAGTTAGTAAGTTTAACATTGAGTCCATTCTTGACATTAACTGCTCCATCATAAGTTCAAGTTTGTTGTTGTGTATGTTTACACCGTGCACTGGTTCTGTTTGGGTGTGAGTTTTTTTTGGTTCTACTATTTCGTTTACATCACCTGAATTTGCAGTTGCTTGTGCATATGTAAAATTTGGTCTCACAGTGTTTGAATTTGTATTTGTTCTAGTGTTTGTGTTAGTGTTTGAGCGGCTTAGTTGATTATTTTGTATTAACGATTTTTCTCTTAATGCTCAATATAATTTTTGTTGTAATTTTTTACGAACTGGGCATCCTTTATAACTTGCTGTATGATTTCCACTACAATTTGCACAAACTACCGCTATTTCTTTTTCTTTAATTGGGCAGTCTTTAGTATGATGGTTTTTAGCACATTTGACACAAACTGATCCCTTAAAACAATAGTTTTTTGTATGTCCATACTCTTGACAATTATGACACTGCGGAATATCTCTTTTGGCGTTCGAAGGTTTAAAACTTATCACTGTGTTTAAAAGTCGTTTAGTGTTGTAAATGTCTTTATTATTTGAACTAGATTCAATTTCAAATGAGAATAATGGTAAGGGTATTTTTGAGATACGGTGACGCATATTAGAAATATTTAAGACTTTGTGTCCAAGCTCGTCTATAGCACTTTTTAGTTCCTTGAGATCTACTGATGGATGCATACTTCTAAGAATAACTTTAAAACTTTTGTCTTGTTTTCGTTGGTACGTGTAGAAATAAGTTTTTCTATCTTTCAATTCATTTATTATTGGTAAATATTTTTCTGAGCTACTTGGTTGAATTTTGATTGTGTTATTACCTAAAACTTTAAGTATATAACAATCTTTAGCTATATTGTTTAAAACATCTTCTAGTGGACGAATGTTTTCGACATTGTTTACGAATATGGGAGGAGATTTGTAACTAACCGGTACCACCCCGGTGTTTGCATTTTCATTACTACCTGTTTCATCTTGTAACAGATCATATTTGTTACTAATTGGTGTAGGTGCACTTAGCCAGTATTCGTGAATTTGAGTTTGACGTTTTTTGTTGTTGAAGAGTGTCGTTTCCGGGCATTCTCGTGGCCGCTTGCCGTTCACGAATTCCCATTTTTCTGGAGAGTTTTTCGACGGAGGGCCCTTTATGGTAGCCATTTTTGGCGAAATTAGAATTATAATTTCGTAAATTGATATTACTTATTACTGTTTACATTTAAATTAGGATACTGGAACGTTGTATCTATAATATAGCACGCACGGGCGGATTTGCCTTTGAGTAGAGCACACTGTAAACAAACGCGTGTACTCTCTTCCAAGGCTCGATAAGGACTTTGACCCTGAAAGGTTACAGAGAAAGTTTCGAATACTTGACTATGAAATCTTTCGTGGAGGCTTTACGTAAGCTCTTAGGAAGCTTCCATGGAAGCATACAGAAAACGGTTACTCGAAGTTCTCAAAGAAGGTTCCTGAAAACTAACATGAAACTTCCGGGAAAACTAAAAGTTAACTTTCACAGACAGTTTCCCGCAAACATTCAGGAAGTATTACATTGAGCTTCCCTGGAAAGTTCCAATAGACGATTCAGCAAAGCTTCCGTCAAAAATTCCCTAAAGAATTTTATAAAACTTTCTAAAACCTTTCATAAAAGGTCGCTAGAAACTTACAAGAAGCTTCGAGGAAGGCTAAATCGGAACTTGCAGGTGAGTTTCCCAGAAACTTTCAGGAAGTACTCCGCAAACCATTCCGAAAGCTTCTTGGAACGTAATAAAACAAACTGTTTTTTATGGTGTAAGCTTTTATGGATGGTTCTTGGAAGCTATTAGAAAGCTTCTAGGTAAATTCAAAGCTAAGTTCTTTAAAAAGCTCTGTGAAAGCTTTCCCGTGGTATTTTATAAAGCTTCCTGCGGAAGTCTTAGTTGTTGTTTGAGTGAAGCTTCCGTAAGAGATTTAGGGAATAATTTCAAAAAGTTTCCTGAGATGTAATAAAGAAAATCGTGTTCTTTTTGGGACGACCAGTTGAAGTGATGACTTAGATTATTGAAAGCCCAGGTTTTAATAATTGTTTCAGTTCTTTTAATAATTTAATCCAAGTTTTCATTATTGTTTCAGTTGTTACAATGATTAAACGATTTCAAACATTTAATTTATTATCGTGTAAAATCAACTAGAAATAAATTCTTTGTTTAGGTTACATACATTTTGGCATATTATTTAAATTTTTTAGACATATACACTTTTTAGAAAAATACATTTTGGTTAAAAACATTATTTTTCCTTGCTAAAAATTGACAAGGCCTAAATTGCAGAAAAAGCTTACTGGAACTTTCAGAAAGGTTACTTTGGAAGTTTATGATGTAAGCATCCGCGAAGCTTTATGGAAGATCACAGAGAGAGTTCCGAATGTCTTATTGTGAAATATTACATGAAAGCATTACGGAAGTTTCTAGAAAGCTTCCATGAAAGCTTACAGTAAATGGTTATAGAAAGTATCCACGGAAGGTTTCTGGAAGATAACAGAAAACTTCAAGACGTCCAAATGTTAACATCCATGTAAAGCTTCCTGGAAGTTTTGAGGAAATATTTCTTAGAGCTTCCATAGTGACTTCCAGTGGAAGTTTTCAGAAAGCTTTCGTGGAAAATACTTAGACCCATTTTAGTAAGTTCCCTGGGGTGTAACAAAAATGCTGGCTTAAAGATGTACGAAAGAGTTTTCATAACGGTTACGTTTAAATTTCCTGTGCAAATTTCCTTGAAGTGTTTCGAACGTCTAACAAAAAGGTTCCAAATGTACGACAGTGAACTGTTACGTGAAATAGAAGAGGTTCGAAATGGGTCCCATGCAAGCTTACAGAAAGTGTCCACGGAAGGTTCCTGGAAGCTAATACAAAGCTCCAAGAAAAATGTATTTTTTGAGAATGGCTATAATAGCCGTAGTTTATCCGTCTGTCTACATCGAGAACTGAACGACAAAAACCTTCCGCTACTGTACATATAAACAAAGTAGTGAGAGTCATGTATGTATGTATTACAGCTAGTACATCAGTATATAGTCAAGATTTACTATAATATCCAACACTTTTATCAAAATCCATCAAGTAGTCTAAAAAAAGTAATGCAGAATAATATTTTTTGAAAATACTATATTTCTTGATGGAATAGTTGGATAGGCTAAATCTTGGATAACGTTATAGAAGATAAGTTATATTTATAGTATCTACACATTTTTATGATATTTTAAATAACTTTTTAAAAAGTTTTGATCTAAGAGGCCACTAGGTACAAGACCGCCTTAAAAGATTAATAACTATGGTAAAATACCTTTTATGTAGACATCGCAAAAATGGAAATTAGTAGTTAAATAGTAATTTAAATCGTAATTATAAACCAAATATCTGACGAAAAAAATAAAACAAATATCATATTATCTAGTATCTGAACCATTAAAATACACTTAAATTTCAATAACAAATGGTAATGAGCATCAAATTTTACGAAAACTGATTTCATCATGGATGCATATCATATTTATTTACAAAATAAAAACTGCTGGAAATACCGAATATAAGTATGACGTTTTAAAATGTGTCTTGATCCCGGGTACTTTACGTATCGGGAATGCAGTAATAATTTTTGTTCTGTTATCGCGCAGTGAGAGTATCTCTCTTCCTTCAAACACCACTGAGTATGTTTCTTTCTATACAACCTTTCTATTTGAATCCCAACGAAAGATTCAAGAAATTTGAAAACAAAAAAGTACTGTTATTTTTCCGCACGATAAATGAAAGTTTTATCACAATACCATGGCAAGATTTCCCGTAAGCTTCTCTTAAGCTTCCTGTAAGATTACGAGTAAATGTATCTAAGTAATGAAATCTACCTTACCAGCATCTATATATTGAAATTATTTATTATTTTATTTTTAGATTTAAATAAAATATTAAGAAAAAGGTGCTTTTTAGACATTTTTAAGATTAAAGAAATACATAAGGAATTTTCTAAATTATTTTATTTACGCGTCTGTGATTTCAAACGTGTTTGGTTTTTCTAATTTTTTTCTTGTTAATAACCAGTTCTAAATTGGTTACTTTAACAATGTAGTAAAAGGAATTATTAAGATATACAATGTCGCTTGTTTCTAAATATTTTGTTTAATTTCTAGGAAACATAAGATTGAAATGTCGATAAGGTAGATTTCATCACTTGATATATTTCTTTCGAAGATATAAAGATAGATATAAGGATAATAGTGAGCATAATAAAAAATTTATTCTAAAGAAATGTTTGCACCAGTAAGTAACAGTTGCATCTCCTACAAAAATAATAATAATAATATATATATATACTTATTATTTAAATTTACAAATAAAAATAGTAATTTGTTTCACTGAATTATATATGAGTAATTATCGCGTACATTTAACTTTTCATCTTCGCAAAAAAAAAAAAAAAATTAAAAGTGAAGGCAGCTTCCTGACACATATCATACCTATAAATATAGCTCAAAACGAGCTATAAAAAATGTTGTTACTCATTTTATCACAAAGGTGTTTGGTGATACCTTTTCCGAAATGAAATAGAACGACGGCTAAAGCCATACGAATGCCGGAAACTGGGCAGTGCGGGTAAGGAGTTGGAGAGTGCATAATAAATTAACAACACCGAGCGGTTACTTGTAAAAAAAAAGAGCGGCTTTATTTCATCTTAAGGCCCTTGCTATAGTCGTGGCTCTTCTCGCACACCTCTGATGAGAGACTAACTAACAGATCTAACTTATCGTTGACACTACAACAGGCCCTCACCGTGACTAGCGCTATTACAGGAGTAAGAGAGAGAGCAAATAATAACAAGACACACAGTATATGATTATTCACTCTCCTGAACGCAATATACTCTCTTTCACAGCGAACGGCCAGAACGTACCGCCCGCCACGAAACGGCTGCTAAATCGTTTTGTAACCTATCCCTCGCATATGATATTCACAAAATATTTGTTATAGCGTTTTACAGAAGATTATAAACAATCGGTTTTGCTTGCATTATAACAACGAGTAAACTAACGATAAATCTAATGATATAGGCACGCATTCAACCAATGGATTGGTAAACATACATACCCAAACAAATAATTTAAAATCCGTTGCCTGAAATTTCAGAAATAGAATCACGGTACGTAATAAAATTATTCGGCCTATCCTAAAAAAAATTAGATTGCAATTGCTCAGAATTAACAAAAGCCAATGCAAGTTTGTACGATAAGATAAATACAATTCAAAGAACATGGCTTAAAACTTAATAAACAAACATAAATACAATTATATAGTTAAAATTACAATTAAAAATAAAATTCTTCACGATCTTCTCTCTTCTTTCTTCGGGTCTCCACTCGCCGTAAGCGATAGTATTATCACCAGATTAACAGACGCTGTCTCGTTAACTGGGAGCAGAATCAATTTGTTGATTGGATGCTTGTATTCTGCGGCAGCGGTTTTAATGCGCGCTACTCGGCACAAACCATCGACACCAGGGTACACACAAATGTTACAAAATGTTTGTAACATTTTTGGCCTCACCCAGGTGAACAATTAATGTAAAAGGGCCCTGCAAAATCAACCCCGGTAAAAGTAAATGTTCGTGCAGAGGGTTTCGGGTTCGAACGAGCCAATCCCGTCAGGAAAGGTGACTCTGGACTAAAGTCGGGCCTCTATGAAGTGTAATTAAATGCGTCTGTCGAATAATTAACCGAGTTACGTGATGATTACCCGGCAAGATTATCGGAGGTTTTTCGGTTTCACTCAAGAATGAGTTCTGCAAGCGCCCTCTGACTCGCAACAAGCCCTTTTCGTCTATGAACGGTGACAGTCGACTGATGGCACTGGATTTTGGTAGGAATTTCTGTGACTAAAACGCTTATATTTCGGTGTGAAAAGACTCTTGCTGCACGAGCTTTAAGAAGATGGATCGGGCAGCTGCAAGCTCCGCCAAAGAAAACCATGATAAACAACGCTCAAACTTTTGAACCTTAGCGTTAAGCCGCCAGCAGTTTATATAAGCTACAATACGAGTAAGTCTCTCGATGGAAGAATATTTCCTTAGCCATTCAAAATACTCTGGCGCAACTACCGCAGTACAAACAAACGTGTCGTCTGATTTGCGTCTCTCGAGATCGGTAGAAAAACTCTGTTCTGCTGCCGAAGACCAGAGTTCCGGGGTTCGCTGTAACCAACTGGGGCCTTGCCACCAAAGGGAAGAATTCGGCAAAGCTACAGACGAAATGCCTCGCGTATACTCGATTCGCAATAAAAGGATGCCACCGTCATGGATGAGACTGTAGCCAGGCTAACACTACTCGTGAATCGTACCAGCAATATATTTGTGTAGGTTGCTTATCTAATTTCAGTAAAACATACGATGCTAAGTTTGCCGCTAGTACCGCGCCACACAGCTCGAGCTTTGGCAAGCTTATGGCCTTGATAAAAGCTACTTTAGATTTGGTCGTGAGTAATCGAATCGAGATTTCTTTGTCATTGAAGACTACCGTGTATAGCGCCGCGGCATATGCCCTTTCGGACGCATCACAAAAGAAATGCAGCTGCCATTCCGACGCCTTATATGAACCGATCCACCATGGAATTCGGAGCTGTTCTGAGTCATTTAATTCTTTTCTGAAAATTAACCACGGTTTTGTAACTTAATCTTATCATCCCAACTAACTCCTTGTTGCCAGAGATTCTGTAGAATAATTTTTGCCGCGATAATCACTGGTGATAGCCAGCCCACGGGATCATACAATCGAGCAATTTCCGAGAGAATCGAGCGCTTTGTTATGACAGATGAAGGTTTAAACGGCAGAATTTTAAAGCAGACAGCGTCCTCCGAGGCTGACCAGTCAAGCCCCAACGTCGCAACTGTCTCCTGGTCTTCGAATATTGTCCCTTTTAGTTCCAAATTTGGAATAAATAAATCAGACAATAATTCGCGGTGGTTGGCCGACCATTTGCCTACTGACATCCCAGCCGAACGTAAAATATCGAGCAGTTAATTACGCGCTGAAATTGCCTTGTCCAGAGTATCTCCCTCGGCGAAAAGGTCGTCCACATACCGGCCCTTTTCCAGTATCCTCGCGCCGATTGAAAAATGTTTTTGCCCGTCCTTTGCTAACTGCAGCATGCAAGAGTTTGCGAGAAAAGGCGCACAAAATGTTGCGTACGTTACGGTTAGCAATCGATATGTCTCCAGTGGAAGGTTTTGTGAACTACGCCACACGATTCTTTGATAATCAACATCATCTTGGTGAACTAAGAATTCTCGAAACATTTTAACAATGTCACAACTAAAAACAAGGTGATAAAATGATCAACGCATTAAAATAACAAGAATATCCTCCTGTAGCTTAGGACCCGTATGGAGAAATGAGTTCAGTGAATGACCGGCTGTATCTCGTTCGGACGCATTGAAAACAACTCG
Source organism: Torymus tubicola (assembly GCA_035583055.1). Taxonomy (NCBI): domain Eukaryota; kingdom Metazoa; phylum Arthropoda; class Insecta; order Hymenoptera; family Torymidae; genus Torymus; species Torymus tubicola. Next base: position 1,991 of record JAWWEQ010051397.1, on the reverse strand, counting down.
AACTTTGTTGCTGCCGTCTTTCTTTATAACCGAATGATGAGGAAGATACATAGAATTTGGTAAATTTACCTGCTGAGATGGAACTCTCTCCATATGGTGTATTTTTATGTACTCCTGCATGAAAGTATCGTACGCTGCGGCCAGGTCCGGCTGTGTAGATAAACCTCGTTCAAGGCGATAAGCCTCGTGTCTGAAGGAATTGGTCGTTGTATAAACGGCAAACGCACGACGAAGCGGCCATCTTCATTCCGAGCACAATTGGAGTGGAAATGTGCGTAACAAGCCTCCTCTTGTGATGAAAGCTGCCCTATCGTCGGTACTTCCTCGAGCTTCCAAAACCGAGCGACGGCCTCGGTGAGTGTGCTATCTGATATAGCGTGGTGAAGGCTCACGCGCTTGGCGTCTCGTGAATCCGAGGCGGTAGCGCCAATCAGTACCCAGCCGAAAACAGTGTTGAGAGCGACCGGCATCCCAGGCAATCCTTTTTTCATTCCCGGTAGCAAAACAGCTGCTTATGCCTCACTGTTCAATATGCAGTCGATCCTGGATGGCCGATCGAAGTGCGGATCTGCCAGCTCAAGTTCTGAGAGGTGAGGCCATGACTGCTTCGATACGGACGAGTGAGGGATTAGGGCAGTTAATTTCTTGAGAACTAGGGCTGAAGTATTAAAATAAAAATTAGTATCCTGCGCAGATTTCAACAAAACCGCAACGCGACTTTTAGATACGGCTGAAGTCTCTCCTCCCACTCCGGACACTGAAACATCGACTATAGATTTGTTGAGTGAAAGCGCTTGCGCTACGTGCTCTGATACAAAGCACTCCTACGCGCCCGAATCCAACAACGCTCTCACTGTCATGGATTGCCCATTGGATGACTGCAACATCACGTACGCTGTTGAGAGAAGAACCTTGGGTCCGGTTGATGCGGTTAGAGCGTTTATACTATCCGAGCGGGCGTGAGCAATCGTCGTTTTCTCCGGCACCATTTCTTCGAGCTGATTAGAAATACAATTCACTGCGGTTCCACCCGTATGAAGCTTATGTTTGCCATTGCAGATAATTATGCGTATTTTTTTATACAACGTGTGAAAAGTCAGATTTTAAACACACGTTTTTTGCCAAGTGTGTGGAAAAACTAACTTTCCGCACAGAGTGTCGAAAACATTTAGATAATTTTTTCTGCGATAATATTTAAGTACAAATAAGAATAGTGTATGTATGTGCGAAAATAAATAAATTCCAATCTACAAAATTGTTAAAAAACGTTGTATAAAAAATATACATAAAAAACTAATGTCTCTCTAAAACTTACTGGGAAGCTTTCTGGTAGCTTTCATGGAAGCTTACTGGAAGGATCCTGGAATTTTTCGAGAGATCTTCCTTAAAAGTTCCTGAAAGGTTCATGTAATCTTGCGAGGACGTTTCCTGGAAGGTTCCTGAAATCCTCCAGAAAGCTTCCTAAGAAGTTATTGGAATCTTCCTGTACCAACTCATTCGCACTCAAGCGGGCGATATGAGTTCACGAATATCATTTAAAATTTTCATATGTGCTTAAATTACGAATATGAGGATATCCCCAAAACTTTGACATCTATTGAAACTGATAAAATGTCAAGATTCTTTATATTTTTTAAATCTCCGGTAATTAGAACTCTGAAATAAAGGGCATCGGTAAGATGTTACTATACTACAGTATTAATAATCTTTTCATCCATGTGCAATATATTTATTATATCTCTCCCTTTTTTTGTAGGTTCACCATCTGGTTAATGAGAGGAATACGAGAATTCTCTCGAGGACCGGGAACGAGTTGTTCCAGATGGGACTGGGGACACATGGGATGCTGCAGAGGCCAAATATCTCCAAATTCTACAGGGTAAGAAACTACAAAATTGACGTATAGATAATAAGAGTTGCCATCATGGCACCGAGCCAGTCAGACCCGCCTGATAAGCTCGATCAAAACTATTACAAATGCCATCCAAAAA
>JAWWEQ010051396.1:0-10233 GCA_035583055.1 Torymus tubicola | reverse complement strand
GCGGAATTTCGCAGGCGAGAATTTTTGCCGTTCAATTAGGGCGCGCAATGGCCGAGAAGTAATTTTTCCGAGCTGACGGTGTGTGTATGTGCGCTTATATGTGTGCACATATAGAGAGAAGGAATTGAAATGGATAGGTGCGAGTAAGCGAACGGGCAAGTGGGGCCGTTTATACCACTTTTACCCGTTCACTCGCGAGCCCTTTAATTAGGTTAATGAGTCACCGGGCCGCGCGCGATTAATTTTCTTCGGTGCACTGCCAGAGAATTGTGCTGTAGAAGTATAGCGTAAGCCGTCGGCATACGCTGGTTTGTGTGCCTGTGCCTATGCGCGCGCGCGCGTACACACACAACATATATAATGTTTCGTTTGTTTTGTCCCGCGGCCAAAGGCGACGACGGCTGTTTTGCGCCTCGGTTTTTCCAAGTATGAAATTATACGGTTGGAGGTCGGTAAATGTACCTGCAGTTTGGTGAAGTGGGCAAGAGTAAAGTAATTAGTAATTTTGAAGAATGTACTTTAGCCGAGGGAACAGTCGCGAACTTTGAGAGGTGCAAAATTTTAGTAAAATTGGTAACCAAGCGGGGCTGGATGCATATTTATAAAGCACGTTTCATTGTAACTCGTTACGCTGTTTTGGTTTATAAAATATGCGCATATTTGGGCATATCTGCAGATCTTCTTAATTTGAGAGTAATTGACTAAAAAATCTTCAATATTTGCGTTATTATATATATGCTATTATGTTTTTTCGTATCATCATATAACAGCTATAGAATAACAGAAATATATAATGTAAAATCTCATGAAAGAATTTTCATAGCTGTTTTAAAGGGTTAAAAAAATTAAATATTCAAAAATTTCATGTGTACTAGCCTAATTACATATGTACCACTTTATTAAAGAAAAGGTATGCATACTGAAATATGCGCATAAGTATATTCTCAAAATTTTTGAATTTTCATACAGTTAACGATCTGCACAAAATGCCGCCTTCTTAATAAACTAGATGTAGCCACATTTCTATTGTTAACGGAAAAGCGCATATTTTGAAATGTGTCTGGTGTGTGTGCTAAAAGAACCCTTGAAATGGCGGTACTTCGAACATTAGTGCTCAAACTCTGATTCACTCAAAAAATGTGCATTCATAGTGACCAAGAAATAAATTTTAAACAAAATTCTTCTTTAAGACTACTTCTACAAGAGAAGGGTGAAAGCCGAAGAACGACAATAATCACTTAAAATCGTAAAAATTAGTTAAATTATATTACTTAATATATTAATTAATTGATTATTAAAAGACTCTTCGCACAATTAAAATACAAGAGGGAACAAATCTCCCACCAAACGACAATTAAAATCTCTCGCTTAGCGCAGGCACCGTTAGACCAAAAGTGTAATTCATGCGCCACCGCTAGATGGCGTAGTGCCGAAACTCCGCAGGTAATAAAGTAAGCCACACGAATATAGAGAGGCTGCGCAGAGGTCTCGACATAATTGTCCTATTTATGATGTAGATTAAAGGCCCTTTTCGTTAAGCAATTATTTCTTCTATTTATTTTCGTCATCCTATCCCCCTTCATACCGGTGAACTGGTGTGTTTTCTGAAAAACAAAAATAAAATTCCTAAGTCACAAAAGTTCGATTAGGAAACATTCCACTTTATTAACAAATAATCAACAAACATTGCCACGCAAAATTGACGAAATAAAACAATAATACTGAAATAAAACAAAAATACCGAATTAAAACTAAACTAATTATAGTAGGAGAACAGACAAACAACAAGTTTATCGAGCAATAAATTTATTTTTATGGTTTAAACAAGAGATTTTGTAATCCAGAATATTTTTTTAGGAACGAGTTTTACCTTGAAATACCTACTCTTGAATTTGAAAAAAATACAGCGTATGTTCTTCGTTTTCCAAGGTTATGTCGTCGAATAATACCATCGGGTTATTAAGTAAAACTCTTGATTCAAGGACACATTTTTGCCGGATAGGGCTTTCTTTAATCTGTCGATATTTTTGCGTGAGACTAACACATTAACTAACATGGATGTGCTAACAATATCAAGTGTTTCTCTCGGTACATCTCCAAAATCTTGTATGTAGTTCTGATCATCCTTGTCGTTACTATACGAATTTGAAAACATTATATATATAACATTTGTGAAACTAATTGAACAATTTTTTTAAATTAAAATGTAAGATGAAAATTTTTAAGAGATTTTACCGATGAAACTTAATGGTAAAGTGTGAAATTCTCTATCTATCTTTTTCACGGCATTCATGAGGTAGACAGGCGCTTTTTTTTTAAGGTATTCTCTTTTACTATTACTTAAACCAATACTTTTAAGGGGGGAAGACACCTTTAAATTTTTCCTATTAAAATCATCTGTAAAAAACAAATTTAAATTATTAATAAAATTTTAAACTGACATACTAAAAGTATATTAAATTTATAATAAAATAAGCGGTTATTCCTGGCTGTTCCTCGTATATATAGATATACTAACCCATAGCATTTCTGTATTTGTTCCTTATTTTCTTGAGTGTAACTAGTGTAACGGGCAATACTGTTACATATACTAAGCTTTATATTGTTTAAAGCTTTTACACGTTCACACGGAATGCAGTTGAGGCCGCTTACACAGTCTAGCGCTTTAGAGTGAAATAGCGATGCACCATGGGTACGTTTTTAATTCGTCGTTTCACTAGTGAACAGACCATTCCGGTCGTTTCTCCTCTCTAGTTAACAAAATGAATGAGTTAAAATAGACAATTTCAGTTAAATAGAATGAAGAAAAATAACATTTTTTAAATTCCTTTTTTTTTCATTTTAACATAATTTGCCTATTTCAACTCTTTTTTTTATAATTAGACAGCAGAATCGACCGGAATAGTCCGTTGACTAGCGAAACGACCAATAAAAAAAACACACCTCACATGTTGATATTTAATTACTGACCTATTCCAATCTTCTGATACTTTAAAGCATATTTTTATCATTATAATTGTGCAGATAGGTAGTTGAAGTACAGATGAATATATACTTCTATGCGGCACTTGACTATCTGCATATCAACTCATAATAATTAATATTCGTAGTTACAAATACATACATATCTTCATATGTTTCACGAATAATTCTGTAATTTGCGGTTTCCCTGCGTCTGAAAAAGAGTATATCAGGCCCTTTGTAGTTACCAGAAAAGTAATACTAGATTTAAAAAAATTTTTTTTTCATTAAAAAAATTGTTAGAATATTTTTGTACGTCCTAACACGTATTGAACGATCTTCTTTGATTATGTTCCAAAAACATGGTAAAAATACGAAAAAAATGTTTATAGTTTAATTTTAGAGCATTATCTGATGCAAAAATGGATGTTTTGACAGAGGAGTTTAAAGATGTAGAAAGAAACTGAAAAAAAAAATTGTTTATAAACACTTATTTAGCTATTGGTTTTGTGCTTATGTGCCAAAAACATGAGAATAGTGCTTAAAAAATCGGTTTTTTCGAATTTTAAGTATGTTCCGGTTCGAAAACGCAAATTTGGACGTCGCCATTTGAAAGAACGGGAAAAAATACACAAAAAATCATTATTTACAAGTTAGCCAAAAATTACATACATAACCTAAAAAATTATTGAAAAATTAAAACATTCTTTCTGAGCTTAATTTTTATTTAAAACATTCTTTCTCAGCTTAATTTTTATTTAAAAAATCTTTTCAGATTTTTTTAAAGAAAGGGTCGAGCGGAAAATTTTTTTTTTCGAAAATACACGTTTTTGGTTAGGAGTCTCAAATCATCCCCCTTTGTATTTGTGTATTAAATAGAGCATTATATTATTATATTATTATAAACATGTAAACTAGACTTGCATATATTGACAGATACGTAACAATTTTTAGCTTTGTTATAAAAAAAATTTTGAAATAATTCTCTTTTTAAAAGAGTAACCATTTAATTTCCAAAAATCTTAAATATTATTTATAAAGTAGAAAATAAAACTAAAAAGAAATAAACCTTCATTCGCTTTTTAAAGCATTAAAAAATATTGTTCCCCTCTAAGTTTATAAAAATTTAAAATTCGGTACCGAAAATGCACCGTTTAATTCCTAAAATTGAGATCATGCAAAACCTTTCATCAAAGCAACGCCTTTGAAAACACCCACCTACACACAGACCAAACTATACACGTTACTGGACCTTTTATTTCTCACTTTCTCTCTTACCGTGAACGGCCTTCCAGATGGCCTCTACTGCACTCTGCGCTTTCAGGTTCTGTTCGTGCGTGTGTGTATGTGTGTACATAAAAAGAAGGATCGAACCAATCCAGAAACCGCAAGGCAGTGTCGTCGTCGGCTGATTAAATAGACCTCTCTCTCTCTCTCTGTCTCTGTCTCCCTCTCCCTCTCTCTCTACTCTTCCCGCTACGGAGGGCCTCCGTTTCTCGCCTCTCGTCTCTCATACGGCGTTTATATGTGTGTCTGTGTGCGTGTGTGTGTGTGGTGTGTGTCTATCAAGCACTGGGGTATACTCTCTGATAAAGATTGGTGGGCACATGCGACACATCACGCGAAATAGCCGCCGAGATTAATTTTATTGTTGAATCGACCCGCCGGCAATATATCCTGTAAAGAGTTTTTAACGCGTGGTAGTAACGAAGTTCGGCACTTCTGGCGTAAATTCGCCAAGAGAGTGAGCACGTTGAGAGGGAGAGAAAAGAAAAAAATGAGCCTGTCGACCAGAAAGTCATCGCAGGAAAAAGGAGAAAGGTCTCAGAGTATGTATGTATGTATATAGAGGATGAAAGAGAGAGAGAGAGAGAAAGAGGGAACGATTCCCCGGGGCGCTGTTCCCCGCCATCATCGCCCGGAGACGACGCCGATGGAAGAAAGAAGAAGGAGCGAGAGAAAGTGGCTTCTATTACAACTACTACCTACCCTCCCTTAACGTATAACCGTCGCTCACGTATATACACGCGAGCGCGTGACTCTCGATAACATCCGAAAAATGTCCCCGGAAAGTATAAATTTTCATGTGAGTATTCCAGTGGCATTAATACATCCTCCCTCTCTCATTTTTTTTATGAAAAAAGCCGCTTTTAGCGCGTGCTTTATGATTTCAGAAGGAAGAGGGAGGAATGGTTATGGCAATGCAATTAATCGCATTTGCATGATGGTGCGGTGTCATGATAATGGAACGGTTAGTATACGGGGTGTGTGCATATATACGGCGCAGATGAATATTTGGGGCTGCTTTTTTTAGTGTCAGAGGGAGTATATATAAGTGTAAGTTGAGCTGTTAGGCTGGTCGCTACTTCAATGAATACTAAAGGCCGATGGCAGAGGGTAAGGAAATAAAAAGAAAAAATTGAGCGGTGAATCGTACCTTGCAGAATGGGTATGAGAGAGTTAATAGTACCGCACGTAGATGCGATGTTTTGAAATGGCATTGATAATAATAATAATAATCATAATAATAACAATAATCGTGAGAGCTTTCGACGTGTGTCACAATAAAAATAATTCACGTGACAGTGGGAAATTATCATATATCATTGTGAGACTAATGGTTATGTTACCAAAATGATGTATGTAAAACTGTACTTCGCGCTCAAGATTTGACTATTATATATAGTCACGTTTTCGTGAAATATACTTGACGTGCAAAAATTTATCTCTCTTACAAACTCAAATTAATTACCTGGATCTAGTGTTAACCGGAATCGAGCAATTATGATGTTCGCTTTCTTTTACCTCTCCGTACCAGTGTACATATATATGTATATATATATATATCATACTTAACCGTCAAAAACGGCCGGGAATTTAATTTAATCCCGACGATTTTTCAAGAGCCTGCCGCGTGCTCGAACACGTAAACTGCTCGCTCGCTCTCCTATACATGTACGTTCCTAATCAATATTTGAGACAAGAGGCAAACGGCGAATGAAAAACTGATGGACTTAAATCAACTACCGCGTGTGCCTGCCTCGGCCTTTAATAAAATATTCAGGTGAATGGAGCGTTGAAAAAAACCGCAGCTTGTATGTGTGTATGTGTGTGTGTACGTGCACTGAGAGAAATGATGTATTAAAAATTACTATAACCTATAGTAACGTCGACACACACTTGCAATATCAAAAAAATTACTATATTTTATAGTAAAAATTCCTATATACATTGTAAAAATTGCTATGGACCTACATTTTCTTATTCGCAAAAATACTTTTACGGTAAAATTCTAGCGAAAATATATAAAATATAGTTTAATAAAAATTTGTTTCACCATACCCTGGCCGAAAGTATCACTTTCGCTCCCGGCTCCAAAACCCGAATGTTGTATTTTCGGGTACGATGAAAAATCGTAAACGTAACCTGGGGATAAAGGGGGCCACCACATAGCACATGTTTAAAACAAAAATAGAAATTTCAATATCCGAAAACATAAAAATAAAAATTTGAAGGATTAATTAAATTTTTGTCTTTATGTTTTCGTATGTTGAAATTTCTATTTTTGTTTTCTTACTTTAGGATTCTGTAAGCTCAAAATCGTCATTCTTAATTTTTCTATCGCGTGTTTTCTACTTTTGCGTTTTTCTAAATTCTGAATTATACTTTTTATTTTTATTATTTGTAACTTTAATATTTATGTTGGCAGTTCAATCGATTCAATTATTTCTATAAAAAATATTTCTGTATTTTCATTTACTAGTAATCGTGCTGTTTGATTGAAACGCATCGGTACAGACGCGCTTCTGTTAATGAGGCAGGTGCTTTCTATTTGTAATTTTCTGAAGGCTAAGGCATTTAACTTACAGTCTTTCGAAATATCTAGTCCCACTATTAAAGTCAGTATTTTCTTATTTATAATATATTTTGATAAAAATACAGTTATCACGGCCAGCCGTGCCAACGTCAGCGATAGCAAAGTAATTACATACTTTGTTATCTAAGACAAGAGACGGCGCCTCGATGCAGAATTAGAGCTGTGTCAAGAGCATGATAAGCTAGCCTAGGGAGAGAACCTAGCAGACTTGTTGTTGTTGTCGGTCGACGGTTGACGTGAAACGCGCGCGAAATGTCGGCTTCGCGTGTTTGCGGAAATACAACGCGATTTTGTTAGTTGTTGTGTCGCTGATCGAACCTCAGACAGTACTTGCGAAATGCTCTGAGGCTGAAAGTGTAATTCGCGTAGCGTAACTTCGCGTTCTGGTAGTGTGAAGGACGCGACGAATAACAAGAACATACGGCAGGCTTGTTTCACCTGTCGTATGATTTATCGCTCGTATTTTCGATTAAGTGTGCCCGTCATCCTGCCTTTGTAGAGGACAGTTGAGAAAGCGATGTTTACGACAAAGCCGAATTTTGACAAAGGTAGACGTGCACGCATTTATCGCGCCGCGAGTTAGTTTCGCGTAACCGTTGTTCAGGCTCGTCGATACCTGGACAACGGCATCCGTTAGACGTTATCGCGCGGAGAGAGTGAGTATAGAAAGAGTGCAGGTTCTGAACATAAGTTCATCAAAAACTTATGTAGAGCTTGTGTAGAAAGAATTTGAATTCAGCTTGTTGGCGGTTTGCAAACAGCCAGTGCGCGCAACGTATGTGCAGACGACGAGATATCGCTGAGCCTGCCCTCTCCCTCACTCTAGTGTGTGTGTGTCACACACCGAGTGCGACTATCTCTCAAGACACTTGCCATACGTAGTGCGTGTAGTACGGCAAGTACGCAATGTAGAATTCCATGTACGTGCGGCGTATATTACCTCACGTACATGGCGAATAATAGAATAGGAGTGACGTCAGTTGCCGGAACAGCTGACGTTACAGATGATGTATTGGCGCATCGTTAATTAGGATTGACTAATATTGTATTTTTATCTTTTTAACTTATTAAACCTAACCTATCTTTATTTATATTGAATTTGATGAGTTGTAATTTCGCATTCCAATCATTCCCCGTTCCTCGCCGCATCCGCGGTCGTTGCACTAGGGAGAATAGTGCATCGTGGTGAACTGAGCAGCCGGCACATGAAACCAGTGACCAAAGGTGAGTTCGAGTCACTGGTAAGAAATAAAAGCGCGAGATACCTTCTCGCGCGTTGCACGGTAAGACAACAGATTAAGTCCGCAATTGCACGACGTTGTAGCGTCTGCGACTTAATCTGGCTTCAGGGTAAATGAATGATGAATAGAAAGGCCCGGGTTCGAATCACCAAATTGCATGGATGAAAGCATTTGGTGAATAATAACCACCCCGTGACACAGTTATTTAATCAAAGCATTCAACTCATAATGTCAAAATATTGTTAATTATACGTTTAGTGTTTGCTAATTTCGGATTTGAAATTTGAATAAAAATTTACAATAAAGAAATACATATAAAAAGAATTAAAACTATCTTTATTTTACATAATGATACATTAAAATTGATGCTTTACAGTTACATTGAATTCACATTCGCAAACTGTGACGACCTCACACAACACAATTGAGCCTACCCTAAAATCTCAAAAAAGAACTTACAATTAGAAATGAATTGGCCTGCGATCCCTCATCGTTCTACACTCCTCTCCCGTTCTCGTCAATAAACCATCCACGCGCGCGTGTTCGAAAAACGCATCCACCCCTCAAGCTCCTTTTTACAAAGTCTATATATAAGTATAAATAGGAAGGAAATACAATTTCCCTTTGGCTTGATGAAAAGGCAATATTCGGAAGGGCCTCGTGAGTCACTCGACGATAAAAAAAAACTTCTTCCAGACAACTTAGCCACACGATGGTGTAGGTAAATAAATATTGCAAGATGATACGGTGAAAATTCAGTCTTAGCGAGCCGCAGCCCAGATCCCCTCACGAAATAATGCACTTATGATGATTACCATCGTTCACGGGTCAACAAACTTACGTAGCTCACGGAAAAATTTCAACAACCATATGTATATATACAAGCAACTAATATCACTGCCCTTCGTTCACGCATATACCCGTCGTAATAATGGAGAGCAAGAGACGAGCCGGCGGGCGCGAATACAGTCCATTCGCCGGCAATAATAATAATCGTAAATAACGGCGATAAAACCTCGTCAAGGGATGATACGTCGCGCACAAGCGGCTTCTTCTATCGAAGGGGATGGAAAAAAGTGACAGCGCGAAAAGCAGTAAATAACTCTCGGCCCCCACACGAGATATCACCCTGAGGATGATGACTCTTTTATTAACGTCTTGTACGTGCGCGCACGGACGAACTATTAGCGCCTCTCGGGACGCATTTATTGCCCTGGCAGTTTGGAAATCTTTCGTCGTTGTGTATATACGAGCCTGTTTTTCCGCAAATTTTCATTTGCCACCACCCCCATTCTACTTCGGTAGTGGTATACAGTGTATACATTGTAAGGGCAAAGTTTCGGGAGGAGGGGTAGTTACTAGAGGGTAGTAAACAAAATGGCGGTCGCTGTAGCGCAAGCGAAAGTTGAAAGAGATAGGAGGAGGTGGAGGCCAAAAAAAATGAGAGGGGGAGTAAAGAGAGAGATCGAGTGACTGCGAAGTTAAACAAGTTTTTTAATTTTCGGCCGAGGAGCGGTTGGATGATAATTTTGAGTGCGTCTCGACGCCGATGAATTTATGAAAGTGAAGTCCAGTGGTTTTGTGGAAGGTAAAAGTTGTTTTATTGTCGTATGTACCGAATACTGTATATATTGTACATACGTATGCACTGCAAATGTACGTATAAAGGAATTTTCATTCAAATGTGAGAAATGATGAAGTGAAGATGATTTAAACATTAAAAAAGAAAATGTAGGTAATTTAAATACCTTTCAAGAAAAGTTCGTTATACTAAGTAATAATGGTTATAAGATATAACAAAAAGTTCAAAATCATTTTTTGGTGATAGAAAAACGAATATTGCACAATTTTTTTTCGACATATAAAGAGTTTATACAAACACGCACACACATACGTAAATCCATGAAAAAAAAGTCTTAAAATCATATAGATCACGTAATTTCCAAATCTTCCAAACTTATTGGCTTTATAAAACGCTCTACATTTGATTTTTCAAAACCTGCATCTATTATACACCTTTATAACTCTCTAGTTTTACCCAACATAACTTACTGCTCAAGCATTTGGTATCCATTCTCTAAAATTTTGATAAATAAACTTGAATTGTGTCAACATAAATTTCTCCGGTATTTAGCATTTAAAACTAACAGATCT
>JAWWEQ010051395.1:0-10235 GCA_035583055.1 Torymus tubicola | reverse complement strand
ACAGTAGGTAAATTGGTACATTCGAAAATGTGATTTTCGTAATTTATAATGTCGAAAATTTGCACAATCTGCATTATGACAGTCGAACGGAAAAACGTCTATAGTTGACTTCAATTGTATAGTGAATCGTCGAAACTCTGGACCCCTCCCCCCAAACCGTATACATTGCGAACTCGAACACATCGATACCTCCTCCACATCCTTGTCACTAACCAATCCCCACCACGGCCACTATACCAAATCCTAAAAACCTCATCTCACGATCTCTATTCCCTCCCAAAAAAACACCTCCAGCACTCTTCTCACTCTCTTGCTCCCAATTCGTGTCTTCCGGCACACCGTTGACCGATGCGAGCCGCTCCCGCGTATACATATATATACAATAAAGCCGCACAATGGTTCACGGAACCGCACCGCAAAGCGCTACGTGCACACGCGGCGCCAGTCGACCAGTGTAATTACGACGCTATGCTGCTATATATACGAGGCACACACGATAATGGCCGATTATATATACGTGCGCGCACGAACGTCGCGACGCGTCACAATGCTGCGGATCCACATTGCCGTGAACGACACGACTGTCCAAATAAAATGTATATATATATAACCACGTGTATATAATATGCACTTGCATAAGTGTGAGTGCACGCGAACAATACACGAAGACACCCGTGAATATAGAAAGTATAAGTATATATATATATATATATATATATACACACACATGAAGAAACGCTTATACATACATATACACATACACCGCATGACAAAGGGTTTGCTTGAGCTTTTTAAAAGGCACCGCACAATGGATATTGCGCGCTCATCCGAGCGCACCGGCCATCGTCGCAGTCGTCATATTTTTATTCTTCTCCTCATTCTCCTCTGTCTCCCTCCCTCATCCCCTTTTATCACGGACGCACACCGCTGCTACTGCCTGGCATTGTCTCTCGAGCGGTAATATCAGTAGCACCTTCTCGAATCTCGTTCTCCTCGTGCTGCCTTGCATGTGTATATGTATATACATACACACGCGCACACCCCTTCCACGAGATAAAGGCGTGCAAGCCAGGGGTCAGTTTTTCCCAAGGCAGTCATCTGCCCGTCCGGTTTACTCTAGCACGAATAGTGCGAGGGGTCATCATATATACGTATATGCATACTTTTGTGTATATATACTAGAGCGCGCGACACGAGTCATTTATGCGTTTTTATCGAGGAGGCAGTATGTATGTGTGTGTGTATGTGTATAAGCGTCTATAATGGTGCGTGGATCGTTACTTCGCTTCGCGGTTTTGCGCGCGTCGGTTAATGGCTTTTTATTGCTTTTGTGGGCAAGTATATTGTGATTGAAATTGCTTTATCAGGTTTTTCTGGTAAATAATGGTCTGGAGCGGAGAGAAAGAAAGAGTCTGCGTGTGTGTATATATATATACAGTGTATGCGAGGCGGCTCTTTAAACGAATGGGGTTTTGACGTTGTCGAATTTATGATTGTGTCTTTGTAAATGTAAATTTACGCGACCAGAAGAGCTTTTATTTTCGAATAATTAGAGGACGTAACAATGTAGCCTGTCTGTCCATTGTCAAGCATTATAAAAAGTTACTCTTGTGCTCCCTTGATACACCAAAGATCATTCAATAATGTTGTTTTGTTTTACTTAAATACTATAACAATAAATGTATATAAACTTATCAATTTTGTTTACTTCAAATTTTACCCGAGACTGTGGGCTATGTATACGAAAACGTATTTTTGTAAACACACCTCTATTATATACTGACAATGTCCCGACAATACCGCAGAAACCCAAAATTAATTACAAACAACTAACGATCCAGACCAGAGCGTTTTTTCGACGTTTTTCATCCTCTCCGTATACGCGCGACACTTTCATTATATAAATCAATCACGCGAGCAACGCAGCACGCATTGTTCGATTACATCACGCCCATTGTCCTTCGTGTACCAACCATATACATACGCGTGCACACATACGCACATACTCCCACCGTTAAAAGCGTTTAAATTTAACACAAAACGCGCGTATACGCGAGCGATCAATCAGCGGCTTTCTACGCGGCTGAAAAACAAAAATCGTCGGAAGAGTGCACAAAGCCACGGAGGAAGATAAACATCGATAGAGAGCGAGAGAGAGAGAGAGTGGGGGGAAGAGAGATCGAGAGCGGAACAATACGAGGGAGATGAGGAGGGAGAGATAGGGTTGGATCGAAGGAACAAATCGTTCGCCGCTGTAACTTCCGGTCTCCGGTGTATATAATAACTTTGCAATCGAACTCTTTTATCGCTGATCGGTAGTGCATACAGTGTTTATGAGAAATGGAAGTATAAGCTACTATAGGGAGGTTACAGTTCTTGAAAAGCATTATACGAGTATGCGTATCTATATATATGTTTAAGGTACAAAGTGTCTTTTAGCGGCCAAATGTGTTGCTAGGCGCACGTGCTGCTGCTTCAATTACGCCTACACAGCGTAGAAAAATACATATCGAGCTATAGCTGTTGTAATTGCAAATTTGCACGTGGTTACAAATACTTTAGCGATGCAGTAGTAAATAAGAGAACAGTTGTATGAAATTGATTAACATCAATCGTTTGATTTTCTATATCAAAGTACATCCAAATACAGAGTCACACCCAACCGATTCTTCCAGCACCCTCTGGACTCCAAGTCACGCGTAAAAAGGGTCGCTATATACCGCATTATCCTTCGACGCGCGTAATAATAATCAATGAACTCGACTTAAACGAAAAGAGGGGGAACAAAAGTACACACACACTTCACACAACCGTTACCATTTTTATCCAGCCACTTTTCAGCTCGACCCTAGCCGACTTTTACTTTTCGAAGTTTCTAAAAACAACACCCGCGCCGACCGGACTCGAACTCGATGCACAACCCACGCGCCCATATGCGCTTAATTATATATACATGCAGTGCTTTGAAAGCCACTGCTTTTGAATGTCCCCTGGTATCGCTCTTAAGTATGCGTACCCTGTATTATGAGTTTTAACGCGCAATTAATTCCTCAGCCGGATATTTTGCACGACTGAGCGTACGTATAAGCGAGAGAGAATGAGACGAGTGACCGCCTACGAGTGTCAAGAGGGTAAAGTAGACTGGAGAGCGCCGGAAGTCGCCGTAGGAGAGTGGCGATAAGAGGTGCGTGGGTTGTTCCCGCCTGCTGGACGAGGATCGTCACGAGGGATAGACTTTTTCAGGGGTGGATCTGTAATGTCTTGGTGGGTGAAAGGTTTGTTTTTGGAGTGTATGTCTAAGCTAATACAGCATGTATGGTTGATAAACAGCGAGTTAATTATCGAAATGTGATAAATAGAAATTGATAAATACTGCCAATATTACGTTTTCTTTTTTATACAAAAACTGAATTGTTAGTTATACTTTGATCAAAAATGTTTTCTGAACTACGGTTACTGTAGCAATTGATAATTTTTAAGATCCTAAATGAATCGGTCTCAGAGTCATATATGATATGGCTTTTAACTTAGGTATAATAATAATGTAATTATATATTAATTAACTTTTAATATTAAATAATTAAACTATAGTTATTATAAAAGTGAAAACATATTTGTAACCACAATTCTTTTCGTTTAACAGTTTAACTATACATTATACTTTTAGTAAGAATTTTTTAACCATTTAAATTACCGTCTGCTCATTCACCTTTATTGAGCTCAGAAATAGCAAAGTAATGATGATAATAAATTAATAATTTCACAAAAAATATTTCATTATATAATTCTTGCTTACTTTTATGTTGTACTTTTATTTTAGGAAATAAGCTATAGCTTCGGCAATCTAATTAGCTTCAAAATTCTGACTTTTCTTTATTTGATATGACATTGCATTCGCAAAATAAAATTGCACATTGGTATAACCATGCAATCTGAAATTTCTTTATACTTCTTCAATCCGAAAATAATAGAAACGTATAAAATTTAATTCTCTAAATTAAACAATTTTTTTCATTACCAACAATACATCTTTCACAATAAAACCGCTTACATTCCCTTACCCAAAAGCCCACTAAAACTACGTACCATAAAAGTCGTCATAAAAAAATTCAAACACCTCTCCAACATTCCGTCGCTCACGGGAATCAATTTAAACTCGATCGCCGCGAGTCTCTACACGCAAGTATATATAAGTGTACGTAGCAGCTTCCCCCTTTTGCCACTCACCCCGATCACCATAACCGAAATTCCCAGAATCCTCGTGCTCGTCAAGACCATCGAGTACGCTGCACGTATATACACATACATTTGCACGAGAGAGAGAGAGAGAGAGAGAGAGAGAGAGAGAGTCAGCTCGCCACTCGACACTTATAAGCGCGCACCAATCGAATCAAGTGGGCCCCGTCAAACGTCGCGCAGAGGCAACCCCTTCGTCGGCGCAACCTGTTCCATACATCATACACCCATCCATCCATCCATCCTCTAAACGAATCAAATCCCGAACAATGTGCGGTGTACTTCGTCCGCTCTCCATTCACCGATATATACATGTATACCTTGCTCATTTCTCGCTCTCCCACAGGCTGTGCGTGTAGCCAAATAAACCCAGCGGTGCGCAAGTTTCCCGGGGATTCGCGGCCCTACAACATGCGCGTCTCGAGTGGCTGTACACACGCGCAGCTGCCGCTACCGTCGCCATCACCGCCAATCGATCGACTTCTCTTCTTGACTCTCGCGCGAGCGAGCGGATTGTACATATATATTGTTCCTCTTGCGGCTCGCGCTCGCATACGCACTGGATAAATATCGTGAGAGAGAGATAACGAGACACAATGCGTAGCCCTTTTGCACATGGATATACGGGGCTCGATTATTTTTCTCGAGAGCTGCGAGAGCAAAGGTAAGGTGCGCTGAGGTTTTTGTCTTAATCATGTATATAAGCCCACTTGCAAAGTTCTTTTTTCCGTAGCCGCACTTTCTCACATTATGTACATATACGTATATGCGAGGTAGATGTTATATAGGGAGAGTCGAAAAGTCCGGTGCGAAGGAATTTAACAGAGAGCTGTTCTTATAGAGGGCAGCGCGCGTAACTTCTTTTCGGAGCTGCGTGCATTCTTCGTAGGGACAATGTAGCGTTTTTACCTTCTGAAGGAGATGAGGAGCTATGGAAGCTTTTCGAGTGAAGCAAAGTACGCACCGAACGTTGCCCGCGAGCGTTTTGCACTGAATGTGTTGCAGCTTATGTACTTTGTCTATGAGGTTTAAATGCGGTTGTGAGGGGATGAAGTGGATACTTTTTGACGTGTAAAAATGCCCTGTGAACATGATGAAAAGTGATGGTTTCTACTTTTAAAAGCTTGTAAATGCGTTATTACAGTTTTGAATAAGTATCTACGAGTATAATACATTCTTATATAAGAGTGTTAAACCGTTTTACTCTTTTCAAATAAAATGTTTGTTACTCCAAACGACTAAAACATTAATTTCAAATGACGATTTTCAATATTACTAATGTTTTTTTCTCGCTTGACGTGTGATTTTAAACAATAAAGCGACGGCCACCAATCCATAATTAAAATCAAAAGCTTATATCCATAAAACGTACGTCAAACTGCATGAGCTCAATTCAAATAAACCAACACAAAAGGCAGACTGTAATTACGTCAAATCTACAAAGCCCAACCCCAAAAGTCGCTTGTTTTCCTTTCCCTCTCACTCCCTCTATAAACCAAACCCAATTTTCTCGCGCACGCCGACGCGATGTCAACTGCCGTCACCCCCGCACTCGCACTTCTTCCCGAGCGCGCGAAAACAACTTACACACGAGAGAAAGAGGGCGTTTAAAGTACATCTATATATATATATGTATATATATATAACAACCGCATGCACCCTCGGTACGAAGCATCTCTCCCCCGAGCCGTTTTGCGGCTTAGAAAATGAGATTGTTATCGTCCTACGCGCGGTCCCCCGGCGACTCGCGCGCGCATTGTGCCCGAGAAATAAGTCCATTTTCGCGCGCGCGCACGCAGGCGCTGTGGCATATCGTTCAGAGAACGAGAGAAAGAGATATATAGAAAATTGAAAGGGCGCGGAAGAGAGAGGAAGAGGGAGGAAACCGGATTTTTGTTTGCCCAGACTGCTGCTGTTGGTGTTGCTGCTGCGACGCGGTGGCGATAAATCTCGCGCGGCACGCGGGCCTTCGTTTTCGCGCGCGCACCGGCATTAGTAGCCCTTTGTTTCTTGATGGCTTCGTTCGGGGACAACGTGTGGTATGAGAGTGATGTATATATATGTACATATATGTACGTAAGGGCGCGAGTATGTGTATGAGCGACAATGCGGAGGTGATTCTAGACGGCTATGATGGCCGCGCTGCGTTTTATTAATAGGATTTGAAGAAGGACCGGTGTGCCGGCTGGTTTTCAGCTGAGCGTTAAAGTTTATTATTTGATTTTGGTGGATGGCTATGGAAGGTGTTGTGCGAGATTGTAGACGTTTTATGAGAGGCTTTGGATGGATTTGATGTTGACTTTTCAAATGATACTTGAATAAAATTGAATGCGTGTTTTTCGAACTGTAAGAGGAAACTTACTAATATTAATATGACATAACCATGTAATAATAAAATTTATGTTGTAAAAGGAAAATAATACATTGTACAATTATTTTTTTCTAGCAAAGATAATGATTGAACACGAGAGATCAAAATGATCATCTGAGTTTTGAAAAAGTTAGTTGCTCCTCCCCTGGTAGAAATTTCTCTATCGGAAATGGGCAGGAAAATAATAAATAGCTAGTACAAATAACTAATTTTTAGGTAAAGGTGAAAAAATTTTTTCGGTCATAGTCTCTATGTAATGGAAATAACATAACCTGAAAATACTTCTACTAAATTTTCTCTGTCATTAGATCATACATTCAAAAACAAACATTAAAAGAAGGTAGCCAGATAAAATGTAAATCCAAATTACTAGTGTTTAATTCGTTTATAGTACTGCTTCAGGCGATACAAACGAAAACAATGATTTTTCCGTTTGATTCTGTCTCTCTCACTCCTCATCATAATAGTAAGCCTCTTCTTAACCATTTTCTAATTAAAGAACTGGCCAACTTTAATATCTTTTAAATACTCATAAATAAGCTAATGTAAATATGTGAAAAAAGTGAATCTATTATTCCGTCTATTAAATGAAGAATATGATCGAAAAAATCATTTCATTGATGGATAGAAATGGCCAAGAAAAGTGTCTAGTTTTTAGCAATTACTGGAGAAACTAGCTATTTATTAGGTAAATAATGGAATCGATTTCTACCAGGGTCGTTAGACTTAATACTTTTTTATTAATAAGACTAAAAATAGAACCTTTTTTACATGAAAAGTGGATGGGAGATCCGGTATATCGAGAGGTCATAACGCGGGAGACTAATGTTCTTTTCCTCCCGTTACTACGAAATGCCTCGCAAGACGCTCTAAAAGCTCGATTTTCTATTCACTTTTCTGCGCAGAAAAGGGTCTTTTTTTACATGTACATCTTGAAAAAATAATTTTTTTACAGAGTACAAAACAAAAAAAGCATCAGCACATAAAAATTAAGCACCATAACGGGTATTAAGAAATTTATTAACCCCTTTAGTATCATTTAAAAATATATATAGCACTCTAAAAGTTACTCTGTCACGCAAATAATACAAAGCTGTAACGTACTTTAACCCTTACTTCTCGAAAAAAAATCACCTTCGTAGAAAATTCAAATCCACCAACAATCAACAGCGACCATATACCTCTAAAAAAAATACAGCTTATAATACACCAAACAAAGCGCAGAACTGATAATTCCAGCCCATCTCCTGACCAGCTTGTAGAAAAATCAATGTATAGGCCCGCGCTCGCAGCTCGTAAATTGTTTTCGAAAGACTCTCTCGGACTTCCACGAAGCGCAATTTCGTATAAACACCGGGTTATTTACGAGCGAAGAGAGCCGCAGCTTTGAACTCTTACGTCGCCGCAGCGGATTTATATATGTATATATGTGTGTATGTGTACGCGTTATATTCCCAAACGCGATAATTTATCGGAGAGCTGAGTAAGCGGGCGGAAGAGAATGGGCTTATCGAACAAATCAAATTTGCGCGCTTTGTGGGCGCACAGGTTTCGGGGGACAATGGGCGCCGGGGTGGTTAGAGGAGAGGTTCGAGCGCTTTTGAATGATGGTAAATTAGGGAATTTATTGATTGAAGTGTTAAGGAGGTGCTGTGTGGTTGTTGTTGTTGTTGTTGTTGTTAGTGCTGTGAGTGAAATATTTCTCGGTTCGTCATCATTTATGCTAATAGCAGTTTACGATGGTAAGAGTAGAGGATGAAATAGTCGCGGGTATAGAAATAAAGTGTGAAGAAAATGTCATAATGCTTTTTTGAATGATCTTCTAAAATTTATAAAACTGTTTTACAGAACTAAAAAAAATTGCAGTTATAACTATTTCTGAAGTCAATGCACGTAATATATGATAATAATGAATAATATAATTTTTATTATAACTTATTTAAATCTTTCAATAAATTAAGGATTAATATATTATTATCATATAATTTATAAATCTAAAATGTATATACTTTTGTTTTAGTCGTCGCTATAAGCGTTCACGAATTTTCTTCATTCAACACTAAATCTGTATGCGTTTCTTTATATGCATCTTTTATATACGCAGGTCATTAGGCCTATACCAAAAGTCCCTGATCTACACTTCGACGTTTGAAATCCAATGAATCTTCACTCCTCAGACAATAGCACCAGTCTTTTCTTTCCCCTTCGGAAGATTTTCCCTTCTCAGAGGCCAAACAAACGCCCACTTTTATGCGCGTTCGCCACCTGCTCGAAAAATCATCATCATCGCGTATACCCTGCTCTCTCTCGCAGCAGGCAACAATCCAAAACTCACACCTCGCACAATGGCCACATGTATATATGTATGTATATTCGCAGAGAGAGGGCGAAATATGACGAATCGTCCGCATTCCGCATAAATTTACGCGGGTCGCTCCTCACGGTGCGCATTAGCCGCCGTGAAATTCGCGCGATTTTTCACGCTCCCTCGAGTAGACTCCCTTTCTCTTGGTATTCAAAATCCAGCGGGATACGCGTTCTCGCTCTCTGTGTCTCTCGTATATATACATACGCTTGAAATTCTGGCGGAAAAAGAAAAATCTCGAGGTGAGAGTGAGAGAGAAAGAGAGACGGGCTCTCCTCGGAAACGATGAATTGTGTCGGTCGCGCGCGGAGAACGGGGCCCGATTGTCCGGTGGTGCCAAGCTGTCTGGGCCGCTACGGGCGCTTGACCGGTCGCTTATTGTGAAAAATTTTTCGTTGAATTACCTGCTCGCGCGTGTACCTTTTTTCTCTCTCTCTCTCTCTCTCTCTTTCTTCTCTCTCTCTCTCTTTCTTCGCTTTTATATCTTCCCTTTTTTGTGCGTTCCGGGAAGCGCGCGTCGCTTCGATGGGCGAATTGTTCATTACGTAGGAAAGATTTAGATACGCCCGGTGTTTTTCGATTCCTGCTTCTTTTTGCCTCCTAGCCGCGCCCGCGTTTATATAGAATTCGGTGTGACTGCCCGCGTGCTAGAGCAAGAGAGAGAGAGAGCGGCACTGTTTGACTCGGAAAAGAGAATGGAATATTTAAGCGGGAGACTGAATGCTAGGCTTTGTTCGAGGACCTAAATTATATGCGAGCTGGTGCAGACTATTTTAATCGTTTTTTTATAGATTGGAGTTTTTGAGAGGATCGATACGTGTATATAAGCGTTTTCGTTGATGTGGTAAAATTTCACGCGTTGTTCTTTATTATGGATTCATGATTTTTCAGAATTGATGAATACTATAAATTAAATGAACGTCGGAAAGAAGATGAATGAATCAATACATGTATAAGTACACTGAGAGAAGGATTTATTTATAGCTAATATATTTAGTAACAGTTAATACGAAATAGTTGATTTTGGCGTAATAAGGAAATTGTAAATGTGAAAACATTCACATTGGCTGAAATTCCAAAATATTACTATTAATTAGTAGCATTAGTATTAGTATTTATTTATTGTAAAAAATAGATATTACAAAATATATTAATACATCAGCATATTCAGTAAACAATTAATTCAAAAAAATACAATGTTCTAATATATATATACATTCACAATCACACCGTCAATCACTAATTTCAGTCTCTTCAAATTAA
>JAWWEQ010051394.1:0-10240 GCA_035583055.1 Torymus tubicola | reverse complement strand
GTATTGTCATACAATAAATTACGACAATTCAAGAAATTAAAATTATATACGAAATTTTATAATAAATGTTTTGAGCCTTGTAGTTAAAAATTCAAAATGACTGTTACGACCTAAAATATTTGTGGGTATAATTTCTTTTAACAATGTGTGCTAATAGCGATTTTAAACAATAGTATATTATGCACCTAGGGAAGAATAAACTTGGACAGTCCATATCTCATGTAGACTATCCAATATTACTTCCGTGGAGCGTATACTATTTTTCCTCCCACCGATGTAGAAAATGCCACATTCCCCTTTTGCGCCGAGAGAAAATGTGGTACTTCGGCCCGGTGGGTGGAAAAATATTTTATTTATCCACTTACAATTTTAACAAGTTATGACTCTTATCTAATATACAACAGTTAGTTCAAATTTTAAGTTCTTATCTTCACTTATTCATATATAGATCTTGTGAATAAATGATATATGTATATAAAGACCTTTATCTATTATTTCTGGGATCTCGGAACCTAATGCTCAGAGTTGGAGCGATATTCTTTTGATACTAGGCATTTAACAACTACAATGAACCTAGTCACTTAATTTCGCAAGAATTTTAGAAATCGCGATTTTCTTGAGATCTCGTAAAAGTGGGTGTCAGAAGGACAATTTGTAAAATTGTTGAATTCATTTTATTAAAAACGCTAATTAAACAATTTTATAAAGCCAAATTGCCGATTTAATTAACAAAAATTAATAAGATCAGTAACAAAAATCAATAATTTTATTGTTATATAATTGGCTGTTTATATTCTAATTAACAGAAAATGCGTATGAAAATTTTAAGAAAATCTTTTAATATCTTTATTTCGATGAACTAAAAATTAAACAACTAAGACAGTTTGAAAAACGATTGCCGAAGATGTACTTTCTTTAGAGTATTACGTAATGAAACAAAAGTTTTGTTAGTAATCTATGACTTATTTGCAATGCATAAATAATAATACTCGTGGCAACCTCAGACTTTAAAAATCATATGGTTGTCTTATTTAAAATTCTCTGTTATTAATCCGAAATTTTATGTTTACTAGTTAGAAATGTCGAGGAATTATAAATAATTTCAAATACGATGTGTTACTTTATTAATATTATTATACCAAAAATTTCATTTTGTATGTAAACTGTGTTTTTTAATGATGAGTTTAAAGAAATAAGAAAAAATTTGAACATTTGGATTTTAATTGTACAATTAAAATTGTAAAATTTCTTCAATGGGCCGAGAATTACTTGCTATATATTTCAACAGCTGTGGAAAGGGGAAAGCTGCCGATGAAATTTACTTTCACCGACTCGTAGGTTTTTGTGTTTAGATTTCCTCACCCATCGAATATGATCTAGGCGT
The DNA here is from genome assembly GCA_035583055.1 of Torymus tubicola. Classification (NCBI taxonomy): domain Eukaryota; kingdom Metazoa; phylum Arthropoda; class Insecta; order Hymenoptera; family Torymidae; genus Torymus; species Torymus tubicola. The sequence continues at coordinate 8,856 of JAWWEQ010051394.1, read as the reverse complement.
TCAACATAGCTCATAAAGAAGTCTAGGTAGTGCGCTATGCAGTTTTTTCCCTCAAGGTGATGCAGTAAATCGAATGTGCGTTGTAAAAATAAAAACATCGGAGCGTACCACCTAGATTCCGTCATTGTCTACTTCGAACACCAAGACCACGTACTTCACGTGTTTTAACACCTACAGGCAACACACTACAGAGCTCACCACCTAGGCACCGTCATCGGCTACCTCGAACACCTAGACCCCGTACTTCACGTGTTTTAACACCTACAGGCTACACACTACGGAGCGCACCACCTAGACTCCATCATCGGCTACCTCGAACACCTAGAGGACGTACTCGATGTGGTTGAAGACCTAAAGATAAAAACTATGGAGTGCACCACCTAGACTCCGTCATCGGTTACCTCTGACACCAAGAGCACGTACTTTATGTGTTATAATATCTAGAGGCAACAAACGATGGAGCGCACAACCTAGACGCCGTCATCAGCTACCTTGAACACCTAAAGGCAAAAAATTACGGAGCGCATCACCTAGACTCCGTCATCAGCTACCTCGAACACCTAGACCACGTAAACAAGGTAGCCGATGACGGAGCCTAGGTTGTGCGCTCCGTAGTTTTTTGCATTTAGGTGTTCAAGGTATCTGATGACGGAGTCTAGATGCTGCGTTCCGCAGTTTTGTGCCTCTAGGTCTTGAACCACATCAAGTACATGGTCTAGGTGTTAGAAGTAACCAGTGACGGAGTCAAGGTGGTGCGCCCATCAGTTTTTAGCCTCTAGCACTTCATCAAGTAGGTGGTCTAGGTGTTCGAGAGATAGAGGCTAGAAACTGTGGACCGCACCACCGTGACTCCGGCATTGACTACCTCGAACACCTAGACAACGCACCCGATGTGGATCAAGACCTAGAGGCACAAAACTGCGGACCGCCCCACCTAAACTCCGTTATCGGATATCTGCGGCACCTAGACCACGTACTTCATGTGGTTCAAGCGCTAGAGGCTAGAAACTTGCGCTCCACCGTGAATCCGGCATTGGCTACCTCGAACCCCTAGACGACGCACTCGCTGTGTTTCAAAACCGAGAGGCAAAAAACGACTGAGCGCACCACCTAGATTCCGTCATCGGTATCCTTGATCACCTAAAGGCAAAAAATTCACAGAGTGCACCACCTAGGCTCCGTCATCGTCTACGTCGAACACGTAGACGACGCACTTACTGTGGTTCACGTGCTAGAAGCTAAAAACTGTGGATTCAACACCTAGATACAAAAAACTTCATAGTGCACCACCTAGACTCCGTCATGGGCTACCTCGAACACCTAGGCCACGTACTTGATGTGGTTCAAGACCAAAAAGCAAAAAACTATGGAGCGCACCACCTAGACTCCGTCATCGGCTACCTCGAACACGTGGAGGACGCACTGTATGTGTTTAACACTTGGAGGCAAAAAACGACGGAGCGCTGCACCTAGTCTCCGTCATTTGCTACCTTGAACACCTAGACGACGCATTTGTTGTGGTTCAACACCTAGAGGCAAAAAACTACAGAGCGCACCACCTAGACTCCATCGTCGGCTACCTCGAACACGTAGATGACGCACTCGATGTGTTCTAACACCTGGAGGCAAAAAACGACGGAGCGCACCACCTAGACTCCGTCATCGGCTACGTCGAACACAAAGACCACGTACTTGAAGTAGTTCAAGAGCTAGAGGCAAAAAACTATGGAGCGCACCACCAGGCTCCGTCATGGTCTACCTCGAACACGTAGATGACGCACTCGATGTGTTTTAACACCTGGAGGCAAAAAACGACGGAGGGCACCACCTAGACTCCGTCATCGGCTACGTCGAACACCAAGACGACTTACTTGATGTGTTTCAAGGTCTAGAGACAAAAAAATATTAAAACGAAAAGATAAAGTCTCTCTCTCTGTCTCGCTCTCTCTCTCTTACCACCGATGAGTGCCGCCACCTACAGCCAGGGGCCTACATACACCCGAAACCGGAAATGGGAAGAATTTGTGTAGTCCGAAGAAAGTGAAACATGAAGAAATTTGAGAAAAGGACAACGCACATATATATTTTCACTGTTCAATATCTTTGATATGAGAGTATATTTTTACTCGAAACTTTTTGTGGATATATAGTAAAACGGGGACTTTATGTTTATCTACTTTCGGATTAATATTAATGCAATTTAGAAATGCAGTGAATAGTTAAAAATCTTGGGCACCCATTTCAAAGTATATGTAGCGCGGACGACTCTGAGGCTTCTTCTATACTTGCCTTCGGAGCGCTCCGGCGCTCCTGGATTTCCAAAAGTCGAAAAGTATTGACCTGCTTAGTTTTGTGGTTTTATTTCAGGGTAAATAAGAAAAAGGAACCCACAAGGGAATGACGATATGCCATATCATCTTAAATGATCGTTTCAAACTATTAAATTTACATAAAATATATTCAAACTCTACTAAATCCAAGTTACTATATTATAGTTCTAGGAAAATTATAAAATATCATGTTCTACGTAATGACAGAAAATGCAAATCGTAGGGAAATATTCCAATATTTTTATTTTTATGGACTAGAAATTAAACGTCTAAGCCCCTTTATAATCTGTTTAACCTATGTTGTACTCTTGTCAGTGTATAACCCTAGTGAAAAATCTCACGTTTAAAGCATATTAGATCATTTTTTAATTTTTAACCTTTAATAAATGAGATGTCAAGTGAGATTTTTTAGTAGACATCTGCCTTAAAAAGAAACATTTCCATTGCAATTATTGTTTATGCTTTGTATAAATTATGATACTTGTGGCATGCATTTAGAGAAAAACTCATTAGCTTGAATCATTTGTTTTTATGTAGTTTTAACAAAATTTTTACTGTTATTAGTTCGAAATGTCGGGGAATTATAAATTCCCCAAAGTTGAAAAGCATGGACCTCCTCAGTTTTGTGGATTCATAATTTAAGGTTAAGTCAGGAAAAAGAACACGCATGCGAAGCTGAGAAGCAACAGGTGACGCTGATGTTGGCCTCATCCTCGTTTATCCGTGCCAACATCTATGCATATCATTTTTAATAATCAGTTTGGAAATTGAAATTTATTTTCGAGAAAATCCATTTCTACCCAAATATGTGTAAGTTACTAAACTAAAATTGTAGAAAAATTATAAAATTGTTGGTATTTGTGTTGACAGAAAATGCCTAACTTAAAAAAATATGTAAATATCTTTTGTTTATGAACTAGAAATTAATCAGGAAGTCTTCTTTAGAATGCGTTTAACCGATGATGTATTCTTTTCAGAGTATGTCTACTCTAAATAGATCCATTAAAATTGTAATATCCATGAGTGTCTTTAGCAAAGTTGACGTGAGATATTCTTTTGACACTAGGCATTTAACAATCACAATGAACCTAGTCCCTTAATTTCGCAAGATTTTCAGAAATCGTGATTTTCTTGCGATTTCGTAAAACTGCTTATCAGAAAGACAATTTATAAAATTGTTAAATCTATTTTATTAAAAACGCTAATTAAACAATTTTATAAAGCCAAATTGCCGATTTAATTAACAAAAATTAATAAAATTAGTAATTAAAATCAATAATCTTATTGTTATAAAATTGGTTGTTTTGCGAATTAATATATTCGAACTCAACTAAATCCGAGTTATTATATTATAGTTCTAGGAAAATTATAAAATACTATGTTCTATGTAGTGCGGAACTCCTCAGTATCGTAGATTTATAGTTTAAAGTTAAGTAAGGAAAAAGAACACGCATGCGAAGCTGAGAAGGAATGGGTGACGTTGAGGAGCCTCATTGTCATATATCCGTGATTATATCTATGCATATCATTTTTAATAATCGGTTTGGAAATCCAAATTCATTTTCGAGAAAATACTTTGTTACTTAAATATGTATAAGTCACTTAATTACAGATGTAGAAAAATTATTAAGTTGTTGGTTTTTTGTATTGCCGGAAAGGCGTACCTTACAAAAATATTTTAATGTCTTTATTTTTATGTCCCAGAAATTAAACAGCAGGGCCCCTTCATAATCGGTTTAATGTACTCTCTTGAGAGTATGTCTACTATCAAAAGGTACATTAAAATTACTGTTGTAATTACTGTTTTCGCTTTGCCTGTAGAACTATACTCGTGGTAAGCTCAAATATTAAATCTCCTCTGCTTGTCTCATTTGATATTCTTTGTTATTGATCAGAAATTTCATGATTACTAGTTGGAAATTACGAAGAATTATAAATTTCCCGTAGGCGAAAAGTACGAGCCTCCTCAGTTTTGCGGTTTTATTATTTGAGATTAAGTAAGAAAAGTAACCTACAAGCGAAGGTGAGAAGCAACAGGTTCTGTGCCATTTAACCGTGTGAACATCTATGCCATATCATCTTAAATAATCGGTCCAAAAAATTAAATTTTGTTTTTATAAAATATATATTCGAACACAAATGAATCTAAGTTACTATATTATAGTTTTAGGAAAATTATAAAATATTTTATTTGATGTATTGACAGAAAATGCGCAACGTACGAAAATATTCCTAGCCGTTTAGCCATGTACTCATTTTACAGTATATCTGCTTTAAAAAGAAGTATTTTTATTGTAATTATTGTTTTACTTGGCATAAATTATGATACTCGTGGCACACTTTTATAAAAACGCCCATTTGCTTGTATTCATTAATTATTTGTACTTTTTATAAAAATATTTATGTTTTTTATTTGGAAATGGCGAATGTAAATAAATTTACGATTGACGAAATTTTCGGAGCTCCTCGGGGTTGCGGTTTAATAATTTAATTCGATAAAATATATTCGAACTCAAATAAATCTAAATTGCTATATTATAGCAATTTTTACCTTTGGGAAAATTATATAATTGCTTGTTTGGTGTATAGACAGAAAATGCGTATGGTACGAAAATGTTTAAATATCTTTATTGTATGAGATGCAAAGAAGGGGTAAGACAATAGGCTAATATTTACTTTAAACTTATATTTATGTTGGTAAGTTATTTAATTTATGTTTGTGTTTAAACTCTTTAGTTTATAATTCTTTGAGTTTTCGAATAAGCTAATTAATTTACCTTTTCTTTCTTTGGGCGTAAATATGTGTATGTATATTGATTTCTGTATATTGGCAGTTTTTGTTAGCGCCGTATAGATCTATCGGCGTTAGATCGATTGGTGCTTTATGTAACGCCTGCGATAAAGGCCCTGAGGTCCTAGCCCAAAGAGGGCTTTCCGACCGACACTGCTTCCGAAGAAGGGGTTGAGCGAGAGAACGGTGTCGGGAGGAGAAAAGCTTTCCGACCGACACAGCTTCTGAAGATGAGGTCGAGCGAGAGAATGGTGTCGGGAGGAGTAGAGCCTTCTGACCGACCCAGCTCCCGAAGATGAGGTTGAGCGAGAGAACGGTTTCAGGCAGAAGCTGCTCAGAGACAATATGTGTGTATGTTAGAGTGTTAAGAATGTGTGTATGTGTGTGATAGAGAGCGTGAGAAACCGAAAAGTTGTAAAGTGCCATTCCGGAGCGTGCCGGGGAATTTTCGGAGGGAGATCAAGTGGTGCGAGAGGCGGGAAAAGAAGAAGCATAACGCCTAGCGTCGGCGATATGAGGCGGCGGCGCTCGTGGCGGCGTCTTGCGACTACGCGATTAGTCTGGCCTGAGCGCTTGATCGAAACGATCGATTTTGTAAAATTTATAGATACGAAAAATAAATAGCAGACATACATATTGTATACATATATAATACTTATTTCATTTCCCTTTACTGTGCTTCCTCTTATTTTCCTCGCTTACATTTATGTTTGTATATACTAGTAATAAACAAGTGTAATCCATTTAGTTGTCCATTTAGTCCATCCAAAACACGCTCTCTTCAACTCGCTCGTAATCGTATTCTGAGTCTCTCAGAAAAAACGAAGGACATATATCGATAGATTTTTTCCTCCTCTTTCCAACGGTGCTATTCTTTTTATTCCCAAACACTTTCTTCTGTTCGAAAATTCGAGTTGAAGGTTCGGAGCCATTTTTCTCAAAGTATATCATGTTTTTTTTTTCAAAATACATATCACCATTCGAAAGTACAAGTCTTAAGTTACAAAATCCTAAATTTTCAGAATGGAAAAGGAAGGGTTCAAAAGTAACACGATTAAAACGACAACGGCAGCCGCTCGCCGCCGACTTTTTAATTTTATTACTTTTGAGCTCTACGTTTTTCCAACTTGAAAATTTAGGATTTTGTAGTTTGTAACGTATACTTCCGAATGGTGCTATGTATTTTAAAGAACAACATGTTATACTTTTAGAATAATGGTTCTGAACTTTTCACTCGAATTTCTGACCAGAAAAAAATGTTTGGGAACAAAAAGAATAGCACCACTGGAAAGAGCAGGAAAAAATCTATCGATATATGTCTCTTGTTTTATTTCTGCGAGACTCAAAATACGATTTCGAGCTCATTATATCAAGCCCGAGCATGCGGCGCGTCCGAGCGCAGCGTCAAGAGTTTGAACCCTTCATTTCTCCATTCTGAAAATTTAGGGTTTTGTAGCTTAAGACTTATACTTTCGAATGGTGATATGTATTTTGAAAAAAAACATGATATACTTTGAGTAAAATGGCTCTGAACCTTCAACTCGAATTTTCGAACAGAAGGAAGTGTTTGGGAATAAAAAGAATAGCACCGTTGGAAAGAGGAGGAAAAAATCTCTCGATATATGTCTTTCGTTTTTTTCTGAGAGACTCAGAATACGATTACGAGCGAGTTGAAGAGAGCGTATTTTGCACGAAAAATGCGTCGCGCGCGCCGCTGGCTGGTTTCTGGCGGACGCTTCCGTATAATAATTATATTTTATTAATGGCATTGCACTAAGAGTGGTAAACGTTCAATTATTGGGCAAAAGTTATAAATATTTCTTTCAAATGTCCCGATTTAAGACAGGTATACAGAAGTTGGACAAGCTGATTCAATTTGTCTGATTTTTACTACATTACATTCAGACGGGAGTAGATTTGGAACGCGCACTACAAAGTGATCATATATACAAGTCCAAATTTTTAGCCGCGGAATTTTTTCATGTAAGTATTGCTTCTCATTTTTCTATTTTCTTGAGTTTAAAATAACTTTTTATTTATAAGGATAGAAATAATTTGTTTCATTTGAATTACAGATATTTTAGAATAAACTTTTTAATATGCCAAAAAGGAAAAGTAAAGAGAAATTGAAGGAAAAGTATTGCAATAAAAAATTAAATTCAATTGGAAAAACGTCTGATTATTAATATTTATTAATATTATTATTATTTTATTATTATTTCTTCCTAGATTATTAATATTTATTACTTTATATGTATAGATATTATTAGGACTCGTTCCGATTTGGAGCGCTAGCGTCCGGTTGTTGGGCAGAGGCTGCTAGAATAAAGTAGACAATTGTACTTTGTCGATCAATAATGTTTATTTTGTACAACTTGCGGTACTCGTACACGTTACAGTATGCACGAGGTGTAGGCTAAAAGTGTTGGCGCGGCGATATAGACATGTCGGTCGCCGAAGTTTTACTAACTACCTTTATAGCGAAGCACGCGCGCGGCGCTATGGATGTTATGTAAGCGTGTTTACGTCGTCGCGGTTTATTTACAAGATCCACTATACGTTAGAAAATTGTAAGCTAACTTTTAACATTCCGCCCGCCTCGACGAGGCTTCCGAGCCGATTTTACTAACTACCAACCTACCCGGACGACCGTACGCGTAGTTAATTCTATTTCCGGTGACGCAAGTAACATTATCAGCAATGTAGATCGATCAAAGTGTACGGAAGTACATGGAAGCGTACTTAATATGACCTTACAAATATTTACAATAACCTTATACATTAATTAAATTTGCGTACAATTCTTGAGTGCGGAATCTTCTTCTGCATCTTGTTCGTGGTGTACCGGCAGCTGGCATATCTTGGTCACTGGGCGCACGAATGTGGAGGAGGCTTTGCGTACCCTAACTACACGCACAAGGCCATCATCTCCTTGGTGAAGCATAGTGACTCTAGCTAACGGCCACTTCGTTGGTGACGTAGTTTCGCTGCACACTAAGACTAAGTCGCCCACTCTTAGGCTCTCTTGCGGCCTTTTCCACTTAGTGCGCTGTTGTAAGGTGTGCAGGTAATCTCTGGTCCACCTACTCCAAAAGTGATTGTGCATCTTGCATATAAGTAGCGACCTCTTGTGTAAGCTCAGCTGAACTTCTTCGAGTTGATAGGGCTCGGGCGGAGCGACTATAAGCGATCCGATTAAGTAGTGAGCCGGGGTGATGGCAGCGAGGTCTTGGAGCCTCCGAGCTTTGTGGAAACAGGGGCCGAGAGTTAAAGCAGGCCTCCACCTGTGCAGTCAGTGTCGACAACTCTTCATAGGTGAGGGTAGCTTCGCCGATTACGCGACGCAGATGGTACTTTGCCAATTTTACGGCGGCCTCCCAGAGGCCATCGAAGTGCGGAGCCCCGGGTGGTATGAAACTCCATGTCGTTCCATCATTCTCGACTTCACTGCCTGTATTGGATGTCACTGCTGCTTGTTTCAGTAGGCGACGAAGCTCGGCGTCCGCTCCGTGAAAATTTGTACCGTTGTCACTATATAGCTCAGAGCACCGACCCCGACGCGCAGTGAAGCGCTTGAACGCTGCTATGAAGGCAGCTGCTGTAAGGTCGGATACGATCTCTATATGCACTGCCTTCGTTGACAAACATACAAAAATGCATATGGCCGAATCCATCTCAAATCAGACAGTCCGCGTATGCCTATTTCACCTATCATGTTGAAATAAAAATATTTAT
>JAWWEQ010051393.1:0-10244 GCA_035583055.1 Torymus tubicola | reverse complement strand
ATGAATTGTCAAGTAGGAAAAATGATAATTTTACCATCTACTTTCATCGGTTCTCCTAGATATATAATGCAAAATTACCAAGATGCTATGGCTATAATTCGCAGTAAAGAAAAACCTGATTTGTTCATAACGATGACATGCAATCCCAATTGGCGCGGAATTCACAATAATCTGTTTGAAGGTCAACAAGCTTTTGATCGTCCTGATATACGTACAAGAGTTTTTCATTTGAAGAAAGAACGTTTATTGATACTTATTGCAAAAAAAAAAGTATTTTTGGGTGATGTAGCAGCACATGTACATGTTGTTGAATTTCAGAAACCGGGTTTACTACAGATACATATACTCATTACTTTAAAATATGGTTATAAATTAACAACTGAGAATCAAATAAATAAATTTATGTCTGCAGAAATTCCTGATCCTGAGAGTGATTCAGTATGTAACGTTGTACTTTGCACTCCCGATACAAGCCTTACAACTTATTTGTTTCGCCGGAACCGGAGGCTGACGCTCCGTTCGCCACGAAGTCGGTGGAAGGCCGACTTCTACGCTGGGGAAATAAGGGTATCGGAGACGGCAGTAATTCAACACTTACACGAGAATCTATATTTACAACACTTTATTCAATTATTCACACACACAAGCACTGCCCGACAATTGATATACGCGGTGAGGATGCCGAGCGCGGGGACGCTGAGAAGAAAGTAATGAATATACAAACTTACTACTCAAGAACTATCGCAAGTTCACACAGAGAGCTACAGCTGCAATTCTTTACCACTTGAATGATTTTCAAATCCCATGATGAACCTCATTCAATCATTGTCTTGATGTCATCTAACAATGATTACTACTGTAAATCTGGAAAAAAAAATTTCCAAAGGTATTTATCTTTCTAGGAATTTAATACTTATTTAGTTCATTCTACTTATCTAATATATCCAGGTAATTGGAGTTTTTGGCTCAGACAACGTACAACTTTACTTGAGTGAATGTCTTTTTTGTAAATAAACAACAAAGCTAACCTTAATAACACTCGCAATGAAAGCACACGTGGACGCACTGAGTAGCCGACACTGACAGTTGACTTCTCAGTTCTCGTGGCGCCTTGAAGGCTAGGTCTCTCATACTTTCTTACCAGATGAGCGCGCAATTTAAGTTCGCAGATAGCATTTAAAATTTTTTAATGTGTTTAGATTATGTATGCATGTATTAAATATATAAACATTAAATTAGTTAACGTATTTTCTCAATTTAATGTGTAGCCGAACTCTCTTTTTCGTAATATTTTTTCGTTAAAAACTCAATTAAAAAATTAATAAAAATTAATTGATTAAATAATTATTTTTATAAATTTAAAATTAACATTCCAAAATATTACTTTTCTTTTCTTTAAGATTAAAATCACTATGGCTTATATTTGCGTGATCAAACCCAAATCAGTCAAAACGTGTGGCACGTTCCTATAGAACTTAAGGGTGAAAACTCTGACTGCTTAGAAATAAACCTAGGTATTCCACAGGAATCTGTCCTGGGTCCTCTACTGTTTTGTCTATAAATCAACCATTTGCAAAATTTACTGGACGGTGCAGTAAGCCATATCTTTTATGCTAACGATCTTCAAATCTACCTTCATACCACCAAGAACAAGATTCTGGAGGGAATAACTCGACTAACGCAACAAAACTCGTGTTCTGGGTGGGCGGAGAGGGCTGACCTACGTCTCAATACAGGTAAAACAAAAGCGATTTGTCAAAAATATGAATTTACCTGGCATTGAGATGCAGTCTGGAGTCCTCATCCCCTTCAGTAGCGAAGTTAAGAGTCTCGGCGTTACATTGAATAGCAAACTGTCATGGAAACCCAAATATTGTAATAATAAACAAAAGAATTGCACAGTATTTTAGAATGTAATTTAATTGGCAATAATTATGTAACTACTGTGATAATGAACTGTACTATATAATAACGTATATAACCAATTACTTACTTTTTTTTGTATATAAGAGTGTATATTTTATAATAATTTTGCCGTTGAGGCAAATAAACACTTTCAATCTCTCTCTCTCCTTCTCTCTCTCTCTCCTTCTCTCCCTCTCCTTCGCTCTCTCAATATGATAAATAATGTTATTGAGATTGTGTCCTTTATTCACGTCACTATCTCTAACGTCTAATGTATTTGATGTAAATAAACAACTTTCGGTATTGTCCTTGTCGATAATCTCATCGTTCGATACCGTAGCTCCACTTAATAAAATAATATTGAAACCTAAGAAAAAGCCGTGGATCACAGGGGTGATTCGATCCATCATAAATCTTCATGATCGTGCCTTGAAAAGAGCGAAATGCTCCGGCCTTTCTACAGACTTTGAAAGTTTCAAGTCGCTTCGCAGTGAAATAAGAAATCGTCTAGACTCAGCCAAAAATCTTCACTGTGCCGCACCGTCTCTCCTCAGCTAAAAACTCCAAAATGAAGTGAAATACCTTAAAACAACTTGGTACATCTAAGCCAGGACTACCATACTTCGCAGTAATTCAAAATTTACTCTAATAGTATGAAAGCAAATCATATAAAGAAGAATAAAAAATCTTTAATATTTTGGATATCCGACGAAAATTTTAATCACTACAAGAGAAATGATTTATGAAAAATGCTGATTATGAAAAATGCTTGCTAATGAAAAGAAAGCAATACAAATGTTTAGTAAAGAAAAAGTTATAAATATGCAACTTACTACATAAGAGTTATTGCAACTAGTGGCACTTACAGCTTGTACATTAATTTTTTAGATGATTTTATCATATTTCATCATAATTAGTCCTTTTGAATGACTCCTTGATGAAGCCTCTTCCAGTAGCTATCTGAATCTAACAATAACTTCTGGAACTCTGAAAAAGAAATTTGCACAAAGTATCTATGCTTTATAAACACAAGGTACAACTTGGCTGAATGAAGTTACTTAACCCCAAATGACACATCAAAATAAATCATGTGGACGCACAGAGCAGCCGACACTGACAGTTGATGCTGCGAGGCAACGATCACAGACCCTGTTCGTGGCGCCTCGCGTCTTGCAATGGCGTCTTTCATACTTTTTACCAACTCATTCGCGCTCGAGCACGCGATTTGAGTTCACTAATATCATTTAAAATTTCATATGTGTTTGAATTACGTATATATGTATATAAAATATATTAACATTAAATCAATTAACATATTTTCTCAGTTTCATATGTAATCAAAACGCTTTTTTGAGGTATTTTTTGTTAAAGATTCATTAAAAAATTACTTTTATAAATTTTAAATTAACATTTTAAAATATTAAGTTTCTTTCTTTTAAGGGTTAAGGGTTAAGGGTTAAGGGTTAAGGGTTTAAGGGTCGGGTTTAAGGGTTTAGGGTTTGAGGTTTAAGGGTTAAAGGTTAAGGGTTAAGGGTTAAGGGTTAAGGATTAAGGGTTTAAGGGTTTAAGGGTTTAAGGGTTAAGGGTTAAGGATAAAGTTTAAGAGTTGAGGCATACCACTGATGATATTTATGATATTAGTTTTCTACACTTTTCCGCTTTTATGGTATAATTTAGGCAAAATTAAGGGCTGATGGAACCAAACAAACACTGTAATCGTATTCAGCACGTTAAAATACATAAGGATATTATAGTCTGTGTTCTGTGACATAGCATTGTTTATATATAGCCGAGAGCGCGTAAGTATGAGTGTGAACGCGCACATGGAAGTCTCCCCTCCCTATTGTATGCGTGAGTATGATGTAAGTCGAGCAGCAGTGAGCAGCGCTGCTCCCTCTCTCTCTATATTGCCGTACCCCAAATGATAAGCACCTGGCGCGTGGCGCGAGGAAGCACCGTATAGTTTAAGTCTAAATAAAGTCTCTTTATTATTTCTAAAAGAAAAGTCTCTCCTTACTTACTACCACATCTCAACGTGGTAGCAGAGGTCCGTGGTTTTGATGGTAAGTAAAAGATAAATAAAATGCCGCGTATGTGAATACCGAGAGAAACGTATATAGAAGAGGATTGGGAACACGAAAGAAAGCTCGAGTCACTTGAAGGAGACACGATCGCGGTCGTCAAGCAAGGAGAAGATTCCGAATACGAAGGAATGTTCAAGAACGAAGACAAAATGGAGAGGAAGGAAATCACGATATAGTGTTTGACGGAAAAGACTACAGTATGTGGAAGATAAGGATTACGATGTACCTAAAGATGAAAAAGTGTAACATAGTAATAACCAGAGGAAAGGTTACGGCAGACAAAGATGAATGGGAAGAAAATGACTTAAAGCCATAAATTTCTTTTACAGTGCCATTTCCAACAAATAATTGGAGTTTGTTTGTGAAGAAGATACAGCGTATAAAATAATAAAGAAATTTGACGATATGTATTTGAAAAAGTCTACAGCACTACAAATTGTGTGTAGAAATAAATTTAAAAAAATGAGACTAAAAAAGTATAGTGATGCAGCAACATTTTTCAGTGAATTTGAAAAATCAGTAAATAAATTAAAAAGCGCAGGTGTAAAAATAAGTGAAAAAAAAACTAAATTATATATTGAACACGTTGCCGAGCCAATACAGTTACATTGACGATTTAATAGACACATTGAAAGAAGAGAATCAAACAGTATCGTATGTGAAAAATAAAATTCAAATTGCTGAAATGAAAAATAATAGGGAGCATAGTTAACAAAGGTCAAGTGCATTCGCTGCAAAAAAGGACCAGAAAGGAAGCTGCTTCAAATGTGGAAAAATCGGGCATCGATTACTGTGACAGATAGTGCGGAGCGAACGCATAACATATTGCATACTAAGGTAGCTCGCGACAGTGAAGACCGCGAAAGAATTGAAAACGGTATAGAGAAGAATGTGTTAAAAGCAGCGGAGGCGCACGGAGAGAAAGACGCGAACTCCCTTACAGTAGCGGCACCGGAGCTGCCGACAATGAGTGATGTTTTATCAAAGCTTCACGTGCGTGAGAGAGAAGTGCCGAGTGAGGAAGCGAACGAGGAACATGATGGGGAACTGACTGCGTAAAGCAGGCCGCGGAAAAACTTATGCGTGAGGTGCGAGAGGAGTGCACGGAGAAGGAGTGCGAGTGGAATATGGCGAGTGGCGAACAGGTGGAGGCAGGTGAAACCAACTGTGATCGCGCGGAAGACAGAACCGAGGAAGAGAGAGTAGTCGCTGCTATGATGGGCGAGAATCGGATCTTTATGTCAGTAATACTTAACGAACAACCATATAGAGCGTTGTTTGATCCGGGCGCGACTTTGTCTTTGGCGGGGCCACGCGTGATCGAGAGGTTTAAAAATCGGCTTAAAGAGTGTAACTCGATGATTAGAACAGGAAATGGGAAAATAACGCCGATTATCGAAGTGCTCGAATTAATGATTGAGATTGACGGGAGAGCGAAACCAGTACGGGTAAAGCAGTGAACGAACTGTAGCATGAGTTGATTTTAGGTATCGATGTTTGTCGAGTATTTAATATAGAAGCGCGTCTAGCTAGCGGGATGTGGCGCGCGAACAAGGGCAAGTGGCGAACAGAGAGCGAAGACAGAGCAGTTAGTGAGTCGTATGCTGCCACCGGAGAGTGATGATGATTTGAAGCATGTCCGAAGCATTTGATGGTATCACAGTAATTGACACTGCGATGAGGATATACTTTGTTCAAAACTGTTTCGTTACTTCCAAAGATGTATTTGAAATAACATTTAAATTAAAAGTCTGTCGAATTACCGTCATGCTGTCAAACTAATTATAGCTTTATAGTTTTATATACGTTATATTTTATATATCTTATTAGCATTGTTAAATTAAATTGTTAAACTGCTATCAATTAATCTCTCTCTCTCTCTGTGAAAATGTATAGATTATAGTGAAAATATGCGCAGAAGTCAGGTGAAAACGCGTAAACCTATATGCTCATACACTACATCGATAACTTACTGAGAACTACTCTATTTAATTGTCGTGTATATATTTTTAAACTAAAGTAAATTTTGTCTATGAACATCATTTATAGTATAAAAAGTCATATTTATTTCGTTAATTTACATAGGCTAACATTATCCAGTCACGTACATTGTGCAATGTTTTTATATGGTTTGTCGTTGACTAGCGAGTATCGGAAGAATCTCCTTAACAACTTAATATCTCACACTTTAAAAATAAGCCTGATCAATATTGAAGAGATAGAAATAGATTAGTCTCCTCTAGATTGGCTCTAATTATTTTCATTTTTTATATAAAAATAGTTTAGTCTAAAAACAATTTTGATAATCTTGAATATTTTCTGGTAACTTATAAAATGCAGAATCAGGTTGCCGATTTTGTCTACCCTCTTCATTAATGTTTTAGTATTGCTTTTAATTTAGCTTTTTTTGGAACGAGTGTGATCCCGTACCAACATGGTAGTGTAAATCATTAATTTTTATTCTCGAATGAAAGTGTCCGAAAATTATGATTTGAATGTCATTTAATTAATACTTCTTATAACTGTAAGATAGCATAAATAATAATATGGTGTAATTTATAAAACTACAAACCTTATATTCTACAGATTTCTTACTATTTTAAACGATTTTTTAAAGTAATGCGATTATAACGAATAAATATAGTTTATTAACTTAAAATTAAGTAATTTAATCAATTCAAATAAAACATCAGTGATTCTATTATTTCAATTTTTCAGATATTAGCTATTATAGCCATCTTACTTCTATACACAGTTAATGCTCAATGGAAAACTATAATAATCGAAATAGATCCAGTAATCGTGAAAATTGTTTACACAATCAATCTTATTATGACAATTTTGATTTCAACATTGATGATCATAGGAACTGTAAAGGTAATAGTTTTTTTTTATTTTCAGTAAAAATCAATGTTCAGAAAGTAATATTATTCTAAATTTCATTTGTATATAATTTACAGAAAAATACTATACTAATGTTACCATGGATAGTCCTTGGAGTTCTACTGTTGGTAGGATTACTAGTAAGTGTATTATGGACATCTATTACGTTATTATTAAATGATGAGGAAGTTCATCACATTTTATATGGAGTATTATTTTTAGTATTTGGAGTTTTAATAGTTGGTATGTATATGAAAATGTTAATTAAGGTTATACTTAAATCAAAAATATTCCAACCCTGTAAGATAATGAAAATGCCCCAGCCATATGAGTAAAGAAGAAAAAGATTGGTTTCCGTGTGCAACTTTTTCTCCCAGAGTCGAAATTTCTCATTTTACACCACCTAAACAGTCACGTGAAATATAATTTGTCTACATGGAGAGTAAAACATAATATGTGCATCATGATACGTGCCCTTCACATAAGTTTAAACGGATTTATTATTTAATACTTACATTGGTGATATAACCTCGAGTTCAGAATTGTTTTAGAAAGTGCAATAGTTAATCAAGACAGAAATAGAAAAACACAGGAAGGAGAGAGAGAAGGGGGGGGGGGGGAGATTGATTGATTGAAACATTTATTCATGCCTTGGGGTATGACCACGTCTGGCACCAAACTAGTATAGTAGGTTAGTGTGAGCTCGCGAAAATTGCGAGGCGCTGAATTGATGTACATACAAGTAAGTTACCGCGATGATCCTCTGGACTAACGCTATTGTTAGTCTACACTAACACAGTTGATTTTTTATTTGAGACGTATTTAGAGAGAAAGAGAGACAGAGACAGAGAATTTTTAATCTGAATTTGAATTTATTAAATTTGAGCTAAGGACTCGTGGTCCTAGTTAACCCGTACAATACATAAAGAATGAACAGTCATTGTAATCGTAGGAAATAGGCAGCATAGGCCCAGGCAGGTTTTAACAAAGTAAAATTAGATTAAAAAATAGTAAAAAATAAAATAAATAAAATAAGGTAAAATAGATGTCGCAAAATATAAAAAATGAGAAAGTCGAAAGTCATAAGAATGTCGCAAGAGATAAAAACAAAACAAAATAAGAAAGCGCAGTAACATAATTTACACCAAATTCACGCAAGTAACATAACAAAAATAACAATTAACAGCGATAATAATTAACAGCGAACAGAAGATATCAGTTCTTACGGTTAAATAAAAACCTATACAGCTGACTCTTGAAACTGGGTCGCTTATATTCGTACCGTAGTGTGTGCGGTAGACTATTTCATAAGTAAGCAGCACTAATCCTTAATCCTAACTTAAAATAATGGGTTAAATAAGGTGGACTGCCGCTCTTTAAGATCGATAAAAGGAAAAGTAGTGTAAGGTAAGTGCGTCTGTCTTCCAGGGAAAGCAGGTTATACTTAACATATGAAGGTGTTATGTCCTCGAAGATCTTGGTACCGGTATCAAATCGAACTGCCGCATTCAAACATCTCGATAATTTCACAGTGAGTTCGGTCGATAAGCCAGAAAAGAGACTTGCGCAATAATCAAAGTAAGGGAAGATCAGAGCTTTAATCAACATGATCTTCATAGCGGGGGGAATAAAGCCCTGATTCTTCCGTAAACGCGCAAGAGCAGCAAAACTCTTTCTCGCAGTTACAGTGCACTGTTCTCGCCACGACAGTACATTATCAATGGTAATTCCAAGAACCTTCAGCGAGTCGGAGAAATGAACAATATCATGGTTAAGAAGAACTGGAGGAATGTCCAAGACTTTAACCTTGCTTATATAACCCCGGGAGCCAATCCACATAGCCTGCATCTGGACTTCACAGAAATACCATTATCGAGTGCCCATCGCGAAATATTGGCTAGATCTTGATTTAAACTCGAGACAATACTGTGGATATCCTTAATACTACCACTGAGGTAAATGACGAAGTCATCGGCGTATAGGTGACATTTGCAGATTTTTAGCGCTGTTGGCAGGTCATTAATAAATAATGAGAAAAGAAGAAGCCCAAGCACACTTCCTTGAGGAACGTCCGTAAGTCTGCTTGCTGGTGAGGACACCAAGCCGTCAGGAAGTCTGACGAATTGCGTACCACCCGTTAAAAAAGAACGAATCCAATTACAAGCAGAGCTAGAGAAACCATAGGCACCTAGTTTGTCTATAAGTACATCGATGTTCATAGCATCAAAAGCACGGGAGAAATCTATTGTTACAAGTAAAGTGATGTGCTTGGAATCTATTGCTTCTCTAAAATCATCAACTATTTTTACAAGCGCTGAATGTGTGCTGAAACCCTTCCGAAAACCTGGCTGATGCACGTCGAGAATATTTCTCTTCAAAATGAACTGCGTGATCTGATTAGCAGCCAAATATTCTAAAATCTTTCCAAGAGTACATAGAATACTAATAGGACGAAAATCAGATAAAGTAATTGCCTTTGGGTTTTGGGGAAGTGGTCGTACGAGTGCGCGTTTCCACGACGTTGGGAAAATACCAGATTGAAAGGAGAAGTCAAAGATATGCATGACCAGTGTCAAAATAACAGGTAGACAATTTGTCACTTCAGTCAGTTGTATAACATATGGGCCGACTGCATTGGAGCGAGATGAATAGACGGCTGCGACTACGTCATTGGCATCCACGTGGCTAAAATAAAATCGCTCTTCAGGTGCGATTTGAACTGTTGGGCGAGAGGGCAGATGTACTACAGCAGCAGGCACGTTGACAAAATGATTATTGAGTGAATCAGTACCAATCGAAAGCTGCTAAGTTCCCTAGCATATTTTCGAGCCGAAAGGTCTTGATGGTTCGGGGTGCTTGGAAGGGCACAGGGAAAGCAAGCGAGGCAAAGATGAGATCACGCCTTGAGATCAAAGGGCAGTAGATCTGACCATACTTAGTGACGAGCGCAAGATCGCTGACACAGATATAGTCGATTGTCGATAGCGTCTTATCGAGTGGGTGGTGGGTGGGGCCAAAAGGTATTCTCTCAAGACTACAGCTAATGAGAGGGTCGCGTACAGTGCGGCGAGGAGAGCAAGAGCTGAGTCAGTTAATATTGAAGTCACCCATAATGACGGAATAATCGACAGTGCAGTTGCAGTTTAAGAGCGCGTCTTCAACGTCAGACCAAAAGCCACAATCCGGTACGCTGTAAATAGTGCCACATAAAAGTTTAACGCGATCTACTGAGACTACAAGAAATAAGAACTCCGGCATCTTGACATAAATTTCGTTTTGGCGGGAGCGATAGACTTCGCGCGAGTAATGTGACACCCTTTATGCGGACCTTCCAAGAGGTGCACGTGCTGCCCAGTCAGCTCCTGCCTATCT
>JAWWEQ010051392.1:0-10245 GCA_035583055.1 Torymus tubicola | reverse complement strand
AATACTTTTATCCCAAAATGATCGGTGAGATAGGCATACGCGGACCACCTGATTTGAGATGGATTCGGCCATATAATAGTTGACAGTCACAGAGATGAACTTGATACTCAATTGTCTCAAATAAAAGCTTACATTTTGACTATAAAAGAGGCTATAGCACAGTTAGTCAATCATTAAGCATGGGAAGACTAATTGAAGAACTACACAAACCTGCAAGACACAACTATACACGGCGAAGCTTTAACGTTCGTGGTTTGGACGAGGCATGGCAAGCAGATCTCGTCGAAATGATTCCTTACGCTCGAGATAACAAGGGCTATAGGTATCTATTCACTATAATCGACATTTTCTCTAAACGTACTCAAGAAATTTACTCGTAAAATAACTAAGAAGATTAAGCCAAAATTTAAAATTGGTGACAAAGTACGAGTAAGCAAAGCAAAAGCAGTATTTGATAAAGGATATACACCCAATTGGTCTACAGAGATATTTACAATTGTACGTATAGCAGCTACAAGTCCTCCGACTTACTATCGAAAGACTATCAACAAAAACCCGTGTCAGGCGGTTTCTACGAACAAGAACTACTCAAAGCCAAATATTCAGATATTTATCTTGTAGAAAAAGTAATTAAGGAAAAAGGAAGTAAAATTTTTGTAAAATGGCTTGGTTTTGATAATTCACATAATAGTTGGATTGATAAAAAAGATATGTAATCATGCAAATCAAGAAGCGCGGGCGCGCACCGAAGGAAGAACGACGAATAGAAGAGCCTTAGGACGACCGCGCTACATATACTTTGAAATGGGTGTCCGAGAATTTCAATTACTTACTACAATTTTCAACGCTTTTATATGAACTGAAAAAAAATAATAACATGCTTCATGTTGTTATTCTATGTTGCACACAAAATTTATATAAATTAAGTAGTGAAAATTTTTATACTCGGTTTCTCCATGTTTCTCCATTCAATTCTTCCGACTTCCGTTTCTTCCGTCCTCCGGTATATATTGGCCCACACCGACAAGTGACGGCACTCATCGGTAAGAGAGAAAGAGAGATAGAGTAGCGGGCGTTTTAATAATTTTTTTCTCTCTAGGTGTTAAACACATCAAGTTCATAGGCTAGGTGTTAGAGGTAGCCGATGACGGAGTCAAGGTGGTGCGCTCCGTAGTTTTTTCCTCTAGGTGTTGAAACACATCAAGTACGT
Organism: Torymus tubicola; assembly: GCA_035583055.1. Lineage (NCBI taxonomy): Eukaryota > Metazoa > Arthropoda > Insecta > Hymenoptera > Torymidae > Torymus > Torymus tubicola. The sequence goes on along the minus strand of JAWWEQ010051392.1, from coordinate 9,035 downwards.
TGTCGAGGTGTTCGAGGTAGCCGATGACGGAGTCTAGACGGTGGGCTGTGTAGTTTTTTACCTCTAGGTGTTGAAACACATTAAATACGTTATCTAGGTGTTCGAGGTAGCCGATGACGGAGTCTAGGTTATGCGCTCCGTGGTTTGTTGTCTCTAGGTATTGAAACACATCAATTACGTAGTCTAGGTGTTCGAGGTAGCCGATGACGGAGTCTAGACGGTGGGCTGCGTAGTTTTTTATCTTTAGGTGTTGAAACACATCAAATACGTTGTCTAGGTGTTCGAAGTAGCCGATGACGGAACCTAGGTTGTGCGCTCCGTGGTTTTTTGTCTCTAGGTATTGAAACACATCAAGCACGTAGTCTAGTTGCTAGAGGTATCTGATGGCGGAATCTAGGTTTAATTTTAATTTTACAACTAAAACCCAAACGTTCAATTTTTTTCTTATCTCTTTTAACTCATCATTAAGAAACACATTCTAAAAAAGAAAATGAAATGTTTTTGGTATAATAGTGTTAATAATGTAATACACCTTATTCGAAATTAATCATTATTATTCTGTACAAAATCTCTTCGCTTTTATAACCTCATCTATTTAATAGTACCTCTCTACAAATTGAAATATTGTTTTTGATGAATAAAAAATAGTTTTGTTAAGAACATTATTAAAAATTTTGGAAAGACCTTCAGTTACTTTTACCCTTAAAAAGTTGTGAAATCGCTCTTAAAATACTTTTTCAAAAGTATAAAATTTCACTAAAATTTGTTAAATGAAAAATAAAAATAATGTTAATATAAAACTTTCTACGGAACTATAAAATAAGGCAAGTATAGGCATTTTTTTTATATAATCTATTCTCACTTCCTCCCCGACTTTTTCTCTATATCTCCACGGCTCGCTTTCTCGTTCTCTCCTCTCTTCTAACCTCATCTATTCAATAACACCTCTCCAAATTGAAATCATTTTTTTCATGAATATACAAAAAATAGTATATTGTTAAAACTTTCGATATGCTTTTACGTACTTTTACCCTTAAAAAGTTGTAAAATCTCACTAAAAAAATTTTTTTTAAATACTAAATATAATATATAATATTGTTAATATAAAACTTTCTCTAAAAGTATAAAATAAGGCAAGTATAGACGTTTTTTCTGTATAAACTAAGTCAAAGTCTGTATCAAAATCTTTAATGAGAGCTTAAATATTTTGTTAATACAATCAAAAAGTTTTTTAAAAGAAATAATTTTTTAAGTTCGTTTTTTGTACATAACACAATTTTTGTCTAGTCCTTTTATTTCTTTGAATCTCATCTATTCAGCACTCTCTGAAAATGTATTTGTATTAAACTATTATCACGGTATTAGTTTTTTTCATGACTGCAAATAATAATACATACTTTTGCTCTTAAAAAGTTGTGAAATCTCACTAAATAAAATTTTTAAAAAGTATTAAAAATAATAATATTGTTAATATAAAACGTTAATATAAAATTCTCTTGAAATTGCCCTTCATTTTTATCAAGATCAACAGTGGTGATCATTATTAAAACTAGTCTTGAATGGTCAAAATCAGAAGATTCATTTTGCAGAACAGTCATACAGTCGTTTTGGGGAATAGTTTGCATTACTTGACGATCGATAATTGATTTCACAACTTTAATTTGTTTGCTTTTCACTGATCAATTTGAATGTATATAATTATAGCTTATATATACATAGATTATACACAAAAAACGTCTATACTATCTTATATTAACAATATTATTATTTTTAACAATTTTATTTAGTGAGATTTCACAACTTTTTAAGGGTAAAAGTATGTATTATTATTTGCAGTCATGAAAAAAACTATTACCGTGGCACTAGTTTAATACAAATGCATTTTTAGAGAGTGCTGAATATTGAATGTTTAATAAAACAAAATTTTTTAAAGTGAAATCAAGAACAATGTTTTATCTATTAACTTATTTTAACATATAAGAACTAGTTTTATCGTCTATTTACAGTGCTTAACTATGTTTTACAATACTTCAATATTAAACGCGACAAGACAAGACATTTTTTAACATATTTACAAGAACTTGAACGCGTCAAAACAAGACTAGTGCATTTTAACATATTTACAAGAACTTAAAATTAACTATATATTCATAAAACTTATTTTCCACTAAATTCAATTTTCGAGGCGCCGAGACAAGTTAAAAAGAGTTCATACTTGTTTGCAGCATCTACTAAGTCGAAGAAGAACTTCTCGTCTTCTATTAAGGTGTTTCATATACGCTTGGGTAAGAACACCTCAAACTCGTTTGTTATCTCGGCTACGACCTTCATTCCATATTTGGTCTTCACGATCTTCAGGTTTGTCACGATCAATTTCTCTCCTTGAGGTAGTTCACTGAGTTTTCAACGAGATGTCTTGATGCTGACTATTGCTAGGAGGCTTGACTGTTTGACTGAGCTCCTGCTCTCGCACCGCTCCATTATATAGCAACTCATCAGCGGTATTCGGCGGCTCGAGTGCTCCCTCATTGGTCCTGACTTCCCCCACTATTTTATAGTGACCCCAAAGCAGTGTGTCTGTAGTGCCGGGCTGCAGATAGCGTTTATCATCATGAGCACTCAAGGCAATCTTCTTTTCCTTCTCGGTGTGAAGATTGTGATGTCGAGATCGAATGTTTCGTTGCTCTCGAGTGACGGTGACATTCTTACGAAGACATTTGATGCAGCCGTCATATGTGATGGTAGCTTTCACTACAGAACTCTTGACACCCTTGGCCTTCTTTATAGGTTTTTGGTTCTGCACTTTGACACTGTCCATCTTGCTTCTGAGCCCGACAAATTGCAACATAATCTCCCCGTTGCATTCGTCCTTCATTAAGCCAACTTTCTTCTTATTAGCTCGCGGCATGTTGAACGGGTTGATTTCCGGATAGTCTGAAGTGTCGAACTCTTGAAGATCCTGTTGCATTACGTTGTACATGCCGGCACCCATCACCTCGTATATCAGACTATCTGTGTGAGTGTATAACAGCTTTCCTTGGTCTCCAACACGATCTCGCATATAGTCATAGTAGAACCGGTAGACTAATGTCTTGGACAGGTCCAAAACTGCTAATCCAATGTAAATTGGTTTCCTTATAGAGATCTCATTACGTAGAAGTTGCACAACTACAAGGTCTTCACTAAAAATATCACTACTGTGAAAATATGATTTAGAAACAAGTGCTTCAGCCCTGTAGCGTCCTTTCCACTTAGTGACTAGCTTCTCATCCACACGTTTCCTCTCGTTCTCCATTGTCTTGCCATAAACAGCGATGTTGAACAATTTGAATAACATTTTTCAAACTGGTTCTTGGCTTCTTTTCTTTTCGTGCTGTTCAAGTCTGCATATTGCTTTATCCAAGGACTCTGAATCGAATGGTTCGATGTATTTTGTGAAGAACGAGGCCATGTTTCAACGCCTGTTTGAGTGCTTGATACTGAAGCGTAAGCACATAACGATGTTTGTCGTGAAGCGTAGTCACAAGTTTATGCTGCTTTCAACCAGGAGGGGTTTATTTGAAAATAAAGTATTTTGTTATTTTAATAATTAAATTTATACCTGTGTATTTTTGAGCAAGCATCCCATTTGAGGCCGGGTGTTGTGTAGTAATGAGCTGGATCCAACTCGTAAGTCGCAAGTCAGTTAGTCCTAAAGTTTTCGAAAACTTCAACCAGTAGTATGACGTCTGTCTTGAGGTATAAGTCAGAATATTGCCCAAGATCTTGAATGTGGAAACTCTGCCAAACGTTTTGGGCATGCTCATAATCTTCGTCGCTGACATGAGTATTGTATAAACTGCTAAAGAAATCATTCTTTGAAGGAAGGTTTGACTCCCTTAGCTTTCCAAGCGATGAGACGTAGTCATAGGGAAACACTCCTTTTCTTTTTAAAAGTGCAATCTGTCTGTAGTGCATCCGTCTTGTTTGAACAGGCACTCTAAAGTGTCGAGCTTCTCTAAATATGATGACAATTTATCCAGAGACGAGGCCATAAATTTCAAAGAGTAGATGAATCTCATATTTATGAGACCATCCACACCATTGTACCTTCCACAAACTTTGTAAAAGATATGTACTTCTCTTTTGTTTGTGGAAGTAATGAAACTCGTCCTGGAAAGCATGTAGCTATTTCTCTTATAAATAGATGAGAATCACAGCCACTCAAATTATGAAAAATTATCGGGATTGTTCTGGAGTCTTGAAAACTCAGGTTGCATTTGCGCTAACTGCTGGTCCACGATATCTGTAATAATTACAATTTTATAAATAATAGAAAGTTAATAATAATAATAGTACTCACTTTCCCGTAAAATGACAATGGTCACGAACTCTCTTGTCCTCCTTGGTGAATGGCATCTCACAAATGTGGCATACGCGAGCACCATCAAACTTTAATTTTTCCAAAGGTGTCATTTCTTTCATTGGCATTGGATTTTTGTACACATTATTTAGTTTCGCAGCCAAAGAGTGAAGACTTTGTACAAACCATTTGGCCCGAGATTCATCTTCTTCCCTCTCTTGTCTATAGCTTTTGTATTCAGAAAGGCTGTTATCATAGCTACATTGAACAAAAAATCCTACACTGAACGGCTTGTGATGCTGATAAACTTTTTCATCATCAAACATTGACTCCAATACACATTCGAAGTCTGCGTAGATTACAAATGGAACTCGATTTTTGCACCCGGAATTCTTAAACTGTAAAATATTGTCTTTTAGATGGAAGTATAATTTTACACTTATTAATTTTTTCAGAGTCTTCCATATGCTTTGCCAGTTTCTCTTCACTCCAGAAAAAATGCAAACATCTATCACAAATGTAACTTTTGTTATTATAAGCTGATACTTGACTAGTCTTGATAAATTTTTTATCCATACATAGTGATTTTTAAATACTATGTCAAAACTATCAAGAGCCTCTCCCTCGTCCTCCTCTTCTTTCTTATCTACATAATGACTTTCAAAAAGAAGTAAATTAACATGCTTTTCTTTCTTGCAAGATGTTAAGTGTCGCGGTAGGATATCAAAAGTGGTTCTTTTTTTCTTCAAATATTTATCGAAACCTCATTTTGTTTTTCAAATTTGTCAATTTTTAGAGGATCTACAGGAAACTCAATTTCATCGAAGTTAAGTTCATCCTTATGTGTAGCGTAACATGACATACGATCTGTATTTTTCTTTGGAGGATACAACGCTGATAAAATAGCCCATTTAAAACATTAATCATCATTATCCATCACATTAATACAGGCCTTTTTACTCTTGATGAGCTTAGGTAAGTCTATGCAAGCACTTCCTCTCATCGGATTATACTTATAAATATTTATTACTAAGTTTAAAATAGATTTAAGTGACCATCCAGACCCATGCTCTTGGAATTCTTCCATCTCTGACGAAGCACTCGTTCAAGTCTGTAGTTGTATAGATGGGGACAGTTTTCGTATTAATATATTTAGTATCCACAGTTTCTTCGTCATCCTTCCCTATTATGTACTCAGCAGCCAAGACTGTATTAACTTTAAGAGCTGTATGTTGCTCGAGTGCTTCAGTTACCTTTGCAATAAACTGTTTTTTAGCATCTTTCATGAAAGCCAATAGATCAAGGTGTCGTCTGTTAGTAATAACACCTGTCTTGATTCTATTTTCAAAGGCTGACTGAACGCCGTCCCAAACGACTACAGGATTGTTCTCATCTGTTTGTAGTCCGGCACCTACGTGAAGTTCACTATGGGTTTGACGTTCGCTCAGCAAATGGAGAACAGTATTTATAAGAACAACACCAGCTTGAAGTTTTTGCTTGTCCAGCACTGATAAGTTTTGCAAGTCAGCAAAATTTTGGGCTTTAAGTAGAGCATCGTAGCCTAACATTATCCATCGGTCGATGTGTCATCATCATCGGCAACAGCATTCACCGTAGATTGATATGCTTTCCACAACATGTTTGCAGTATTTTTAAAATTTTGAGCCATGTTGGGATTCTTTGAACTTCTCACTGTAGCGTTTGACTGTAAAACTGTGCGATGTTCGTTCAACAAATTTATGTCATTGTTTATAAGCGTAACACCAACTTCAAGTTTCTGTATTTCTGGCAATGACAAGTTTGGCGTGTTAGCAAATTTTGAGCTTCAAGTAGAGCTGCACGTCCAATTTCTACCCATCTGTCAATGCCATCGATATCAGCACCATTATTAAATATATACTCGTACGCTTTCCACAGGTTAAGACCTCACAAGTTATCCATAAATTCCTGCGCCATTGTGTTTGCATACAACAGCGCTGAACTACTTCGAAGAGAGATTCGATTATGATTAGTTACGAATGTTATGATGGGGGAAAACAATGTGATTCGATAAAAAAAAAACAAGCGACTGCGTAAAAGGGCAATCGTCGTGATATAAAAGAAACCACGCGAGGCCTAGAAGCTTATGCGCTTCTCCGCTCTCATCCGAGAACAGTCACAGCAGCAGCAGTAAAATGAAGTATATTGTCAGCGTGCAAGAATTTAAGATTACCTTGATCGAGTTTGTCTTCAAGGAAGTAGCTATCATCCCTCTCGAGGAAGATATTCCGTCAGTCGTCCTCTTCAAACCACCTCATGCTTCGGAGAAGTTGCTGGACAAAAATAAGTCCGAAAACCGTTGGCTTGAAGAGAATTTCCATGGCATTATGTGGAGAGCAGGAAACATTCCGTACGAAGAACTTGGTAGTACTCTTCGTAGCGTACTCGATGGAGCGGAGATATGTGTAAAAGGACTAGAGAAAACAAAATGGTTGCAGAGATTTTTTCCTGACCGGTAAGCTATTAATTTCTTTTTTTCCGTATAAATATATCTCACAAACACTCATTTATTTTTCAGATTAATTTTCAACGTTGAGGACATGGGATGCCCTTCTTTACAGAAACTCCTAGTAGAACCTCTTTCATGTAGCAATCACACCGCTTGTGATTTTCCAGTGTGCGTAGTACGAAACGCAATAGCTATAAAAAAGTAGATGCTTGAGCACAAGCACATTGGAAGAAACAATGAAATGATTTCATTGTTCACATCAATAAAATTTTTTCTTTTTTTTTAATACATAATATGTTTGCATTTATTTTATAGTTGTAAGAATTAAGTTACGGAGAATGAAACGACTCATTAGATTAATCTATACAGAATTGATAGATATAATTAATTTATATAGCCTTGAAAATCTAACAGGTTTAAAATAGTATAAGAAAAATTCATAGATCCCGCCTACATTCTAGGGATTTCCTTACGGCGAACGTAAGCACACATACACGTGACCACGTGTGCGTCTGTATGTAGGTACACCGTGGAAAGTATGCACGCGATAGTGAGAGCGGGCAAACGCTAGAACAAGAGAAATAAAAATGCGAGTTCCTTTAACTTAATAGTTTACAAACGAACTCATCTTAAATAACAAAATATTTTTTTAACACAGTGTGCGTAAAACACTGCTTCTCATGCTTATTTTCAGTGCGCAAAGCCATAGATTTACACGCTCCGTCTAAATATATATAAACATATTGCTTTGCACACGGTGAGCAAGCATAACATACTATACAAAATACTTTCTTTGAGCACGCTCCGAACACTTTGCTTAAAAATTTCTCAAAATAAGTAAACAAACCGATATGTATTTCATGGAATTGTGGGCGGTCGGGCTAAGCCTAATCAAAACAAACGATGCTACGAGTATGAATAAAACCATGCTAATGTCTCAATTTTCCATTAAACAACCATTATAAATTCTGTATGATTTATTTTTTTTTATATTGATTCTAATAGTTTATTTTTTAATAAATAATTAAGTTTTCGTATATTTATTGTAATAGTTTTGTTAATCAACTTTACCAAGTTTATTTATATATTTATATGTTTCTTTTTTACCTCATTTATGTGGATTTACTCGTCATTTTTCTCACCGTTGCTACGCTCGGGCGAGAAAATCGATTCGTATCTCTTATTACATTTCCCTTTTTACGTTAGTTTGTATTATTTTAATAAATAAGCAGTGTTTTGCGCACTTCTGTCAAAAACAGTATACGCAACACGTGCGCAAGGTGATCCACGCACTAGTTGCGTAATATACTATTATAGTCTTATTGCAAATATGAAACATGAAGCCGGTTATCCAACCTACAACGTTTAAAAAAAAAATATTTGCTTCAGCAAAAATATTTGCTGTATCAACAAAAATGCATGAGTACATGGCGACGTGAACTGCCCAATGTTGAGCGAAAAGAGAATAAACTGCGGCGCTAGTTTAAACACAATCCATCGAACGTGCGGAAACCTAGGGTGAGGTACGCACAAAATGCGAAGCCAGCCAGTGCTAGCATGCAACATTTTATATGTGAAATCGTATTGAAAGTAAAAATCAATTTTTACTTCTACTTTATACGTCGCATAGCCGAAGTGTCCAGTCTACAATGACGTTTAACATATAAAAGCGAAGCCAGCGAGTGCTAGCCTACAGCATTATGTATGAAGTCGGAAATAAAGAGAGAGAAAATTTAGAAAGAGCGCGAGCAAAAACTTTAACGTTGTGCGTGCGTGCGTGCGTGCGTTCGAGCGTGCGTGCGTGCGTGCGTGCGTGCGTGCTTTTTTTTCGGCGGAGGAGGGGAAATCTTCGAAAGACATTGTGCCAGATTCCCCTCAGCATTGAATAGCCGAGGAACCTACCGACTAAAACCCCTCCTCCTCTTTCGCCTGCGATCATTTTCAATGACTCCCTTGGCGAAGTCTGTTGTGGCATGCCATGTCGCTTTTGATGCAAGCATCTGTCGGACCAGGTTCTCTGGCGTGATCGCCGTCACAAGTGTTATTTCGAGCTTTTGTCATTGCAATTTAAATCTAGGGCATGCGAAGAACACATGCCTTGCATCCTCCTCTATCCCGATACATGTTAGACATTCTGGTGAGTCCTCGTGTTTATACTTGTATAAGTATTTTCGGAAGCACCCATGTCCAGTCAGCATCTGTGTC
>JAWWEQ010051391.1:0-10247 GCA_035583055.1 Torymus tubicola | reverse complement strand
AATATAAAAATATTTGATTCGTAATAAATCAAAACTACATATTAAAATTTTCCAAAAAATTATTTATCAAAAGAAATATTGAAATAATAATTAATAATTATCATCATTTTTCAAAAATCTCGAAATTATGTAAAATTTTGTAAAAAAATAAATAATACAAAATTAACTAATTAAACGAATTATTATTAATAAATACTAAATTGATATATTTTGTAATATAGGCTAGCTCCAAACTACAACGTGATTCGAATTACGTGCGCGACCGCGGAGAAAACGTACTCGAAGAGCCATCGGGCGGTGCGCGACGGAACGACGGTGCATGACTGAGCACTGCGCGAGAGAGAGCAGCCATCTTCGTGAGACGAGAGAAGTGCGTAAGCTGTGTGTAAACGTAACAGGCGACGTGCAAAAGATAGTAGTAGTGTGATCGAGATAAAGAACAGCCGTGGCACGCCTTCACTACCCGCAACCAGACACCGCCGCGCGTTTCAATAGTCACTTCAGTGAGGCAGCGAGAGGAATCTTGAGAGATCGGCTCGGCGACGGCAGCAGCATACCGAGTACCCATACGCGGATACCGAGATTGCGAGCGATGGCGGAGCAGCCCCGAGTATATACCGGCAGTGCGAGCCGTGTAATTGCGTAGTGTTGCGAAGTGATAAGACCGGCGGTGCGTGCCGATCTCCGATAAGTCTGAGAATCGATCAGCCACGCGCCTGGTTTTGAGAAAACGATCGACCGTCATAAACAATGACGGAGTAAAGTGACAATTGTTTTGAAGCCGAGTGTCATGAGAAATTTTTGGACAAACACATATAGGAAGCGGAGAAAAGAAAGGTTCCCTTTGTTCCCGCACCTGTGTGAGTGGAGATCGAGGTTCGTAATTTAGTGATATTTCGATGAAACGCGGAAGTAGTGGTAAGAGTAAAGAACGGGAAATTAGAAGCGAGTAGAGAAATGGAGCTTGTACTTGATTATCCCGTACTGCAAAATATATCGAAATTGCATCAATACTTGTGTTTGGTCACCTTATGGGCCATTTAACAAAGATTATTCAGTAAAAATGAAGCGCGTGAATCGGGTGAACAGCAAGAGGAAGTATTTGCGCAACCAAAAGAGGCTTTGAGGCAAGCGCTCGCATTTGCTTGATCTTATTTTACTCATCGGCTTATTATTTAATGTAATGCGCTCGCATTTGCTTGATCTTATTTTACTCATCGGCTTATTATTTAATGTAATGCGAGCAACGTGGTGTCAGGTGATTTGATCACGCAAAAGTTTAAAGGCGGATAGTATCCGATTTTGCCCAAGGAGGAGGTACGCGTGGAAGAAAAGAGGAGACGATCATTCGAGAGAAGATGGCAGACGACGCGAGACGAAGATCCGTACAGTCGACGTGAAGGCGCAAGAGAAGAAGTGCGGAGCAACAGCGACATTAAGCAAAAGTCGACGCGTATCGCTCCTCTGGAAGACACACTGCGCTTGATAGAATAATTGCAGGGAATGCCAGATATCACGGAAGATGCAGGATTCCCGCTGTCTTCATCCACGAGAGGTCACATTAGGTGAAGGAGCGAGATGCATTTTACGTGTAGACGAGCGTAAAAATATGAGTGTCACCGGGGACCAAATTTCGAATAGTATTAAATAAGGGTGATCTATAATCGGCTCTGTTTCCTATGAGGAAAGTACATGGCTCTGGGGGATTATGATAAAAGGGATATTATGAACGGGAGATTACAATGTCAAAAAAAAAAAATTGAAATTTGGTGAAATCGAGATTCATACGATTAAATTCACCGCCGAAGAAATCGCAACCAATTTTACTTTATAACTATATTATTTGTAATTATTATCTATAAATTCCCTAGCGGAAATTGAAAATGTTAAGGAAATATAACAAACGATATAAAAACGTAAGAATTCGTAAGTAAGTGTAATAAGTTTAAGAAATTTACAATTTCTTCCATATTTCTACGTTATGTAGATTATTACAGTAATTCTATCTTGTATTATGTTACATTTTTTTTCTTCTTTATATTCAAATATGAAAATATACTACTGAGAAAGTAATAAAATGTAAGTAAATGTAAAAAAAATGTAAGGTACTAAGAAAAAAAAAAGTTATAATCTGTAATATAAAATGTAAAAAGGTGTAACAAAACGTAATAATGTTTCAAATCAAGCAATAAATAAAACTTTCTTATATTTACTTACAGTTTTTTACATTTTCTTAATCTAAGCTACACTTTTCAACTATTTTTTTTTAATATTTATTTACGGTTTATAACATTTTTAAATTTCTGCTAGGAATGAATTAGCATGATTAGAGATAATAATATAAAAGAAATTACTTCACTAAATGAAGAATACCCAGCTAAGTAGAACGTCGGTACATTTATCCCAATACATTCGTCAATCTCTGGGTTGCACAGAGGTTTAATGTTCAATGGTACATTTTGTAATAATACATTCCACATCTCCTTCCAGGAGCATATTCATACCATAAACTGGTTCTATTAATCTTTTTCAATTTTATGAATATGTCGCTCAAATTCATCTTCTAGGTCTTGAAGAGATTGAAGCTGTAATCCAGATGAATTTTGATGTTGTTTCTAAAATAAATGTAAGTGATACATTTTTTTTACAAAAGGTATTGTGTTATTTTTCGTTTGTAGTAAACAGATTGTACCTGCAAAACTATCAATAATTCTTCAGATGAACCACAAAAGGATTTGTTATCAGTAATCCACAGATTGTTGGTACAGGATTGTCTGATATTTTCGAGTACAAACTGATTTTTGTACTTATCTACAATTTTGTATATCACCAAATCAATTTCAACAGCTGGCTTTTGCGCAACAGCACCTCGAAACTGTAAAAAATAATATCTCATATAATCTTTTTGTCTTGGCTACTTTTTTGCAGGACACCTAAGTTTTCTGTCATGGCAGTCGCGGGTATTTGTATATTTTCGGCCAACTTTATACAAAGTCACAAATGTCGCGTACTTTTCCAGCGAAAACTGTTTCCGCGTAAAGTGACAAACTTTGCCTCTTACGTAGTGACTTAATTCGTCAATTCATTTACCATTATTGTTTCCAGTAAACAACTTGAAGAATAGTTTGTTATCATGTTATTAATTAAACAACCTTATTATATTCAATACAACCTCTAATTCTTTTTTCTAGATAAACGTTGCATCTATGGTAAATCAAATTACACATTAAATTTAAAAATTTTGAAACTGAGCGAGCGAGACAAAGACGACCGGTAAAAAAATTAAGACATGAATTCCACCTGGATTTCTCAGCTGGAAAACACAAATGGATTCGAGTAGATTCGCATAGATTTCAGTATATGTTTGAACTGAAGTCCCACATCGATCCTCATAGAATCCCAGGTTATCTATAAGAATATTTTTAAGTGCATTTCTATTTAATACTACAATGTGATTAAACTTTGCAACGTTGCGACTACAATAAAAATGCAAAATCTAGAAATTTTGGTATTTCTGCGTAAAATCATTTCTAAGAGATTAAAATGATGAAAATAACCGAGAAAAATATAAAATAACGAAACAAAATGCAAATCGGCGGCTTTTGAGATTACCAACTTTTTTATCATAGATGTTTCTTTTTCAGTATGCCATCAACCTAGAAAAAAATTGGCAACGCCACAAGTACCGCAGCACACCCTCAAATACCCTTATCAGCCACCGCTAAACAGTAAAAGAATTGTATGCGGCCAGCTTTTGAGATTGTCTACTTTTTTATGATTGATATTTCGTTTTTGGCATGCCACCTACATAGGAAAAATTAGCAACTGATAGGGGTGTTCGATGATTCTTTGTCGTACTTGTGGCATTGCGAATTTTTTTCTAGGTTACTGACATGCCAGGAATGAAATATCCATAATGGAAAGTTAAGCAATCTGAAATTCAGACAACATGAAATTTTTATTCGGGCTATGGGTGACTGGTAGGGGTGCTTGAGGGTGTTTCGCGATACTTGTGGCGTTAACAATTTTTATCTAGGTTGCTGGCAAGACAAAAACGAAATATCAATATTAAGAACTTGAGCAATCTCAAAAGCCAACCACTTGGAATTTTTTTTCGATTTACGGTTGACAGAGAGGTGTTTTTGACTGTGTTCCACCGTACTTATGGCGTTACTAATTCTTTCTAGGTTGTTGGCATGCCAAAAACGAAATATCAATGATAAAAAGTTGGGCAATCTCAAAAGCAGACCACATGGAATTTTTAAAACTTGACACATTTTCGCATTGATAAGCGCAAATCATTCAAACCAAAAGAAAAAATTTTTTTATTTCCAAAGCGTTATATACAGTTTTGCACAATTTTGCACAATAACTTTCAACAATTTAATTTTTCCAATTTGTGCACAATCTTGCGTATAAAAGCGCATTTAGGAATGACTTAATATTATTTTGCATTTTGTGCAAAAGTGTGCAAAGCTATACAAAAGTGTACAAATATGTACTCGACCTGTACAAAATGTCCGAAATATCGCATTGAGGCACAGTTTTACACAGTCAAGCACAATTTTGCACACTTACACTGAGAAAAATGATATAGGAAAAATTCACATTCTTGATACAGAAATTACTGTAATTTGTATTACCCGCGGGACATAATCACATTCTATTAAAAATTTCTATGTTACATATATTATTTTATTCTATTATTTTCATTGTATGCATGATCAAGCACAAAAATTATTTCCACTAGGGTAATAAATGAAATTCACTTAATAATACCTACGTAAAGATGCTAGGCAGCTTCATCTAAATTCTAAGCTAAAATCCCCGTAATTGTATGAAAATGTATCCACATAATAATGGGTAGAAAGCTACGTAATTTGATGTGGGTCGATTAACGAATCGAGTTAAAAAGTCTACTTTAATCTAGTGAATCCACTTGAGCGCATCTGGCTATAAAATCGGCATCGTTCCAAAAGAGTAATAAATAATGTAACATAATTGGTGATCTGGTCACACAAAATACATTCCCAACGATAAAATTTTTAAATCTATTTCAATCAAAAAATTAATAGCCGAGAAGAACTAACGAAAACAAATACTATATATCAAATACTACTCGAGAGTTATTTGTAAGAACTGGAACATTTATGTTTAAATTTCTTTATTTTTATTTGTAATCTTTTATTTTCTAATTTTTGAAATTTTCTATAAATATAGAGGAAAGTGTGAAATGAAACCGCGAAATAAAGTTTTAAGCTCTATTTGCAACAAAATGCTTTATCAAAGATGTTTGAAATAGATATTTACATTTTTAATTATTTATTATTTCGTTTAATATAAACCCAATTCTTTAACAATAAATGTAAGTAGAACATTTTATTGAAATTGATTAATATACACTGTAATATACACTGACTTTTTAAATCGACGTGAGAAGAAAAGCTCAATTTTTTAAAGACAATTACGACAAAATATGCTATACTACCTCCATATTTTTTACGTGTTCAACATTTATTATACTAATAAGGCTGTTTGCATTATTAATTGATTTTTAACAGTTGTACGTATTCGAATGTTGTATATCTATACTTCTTATAAATTAATTTATATCGAATAAAAGAACCACTAAAAATAGTCAAAAATAGCCAAAATAACCAAAAAATGACGTTTTCCCACCACTTAAAAAAATCTGAAAAAAGTCAGAGATATAGTTTCTATAAAAATAAACAACAAGCAACGAGAAATAGTCCTGTACCTTTCAAAAAAATTTTTTAAAGCGATTTGAAGTATTAAAATTTTTTTTAAACATGTTATTTACTAGGTATGGTTTCGAAATTTCTTCTTTTATTAAAATATATAATTTTTTCTATAATCTCAAATTTTTTAAAGGCTTGATTTCTCTTAGAAGCAGTGTAAAATAAATAAATACGAAAAAATCAAGTTTTTGAGGTGATGGACACAATATAGAACCCTAAGTGAGATTACTAACGTAATCATACCTAATATATTTTAGGTATTTTTAAGTTCTTTTAGTAAAATTTTGAATCCGGGATGGGGGGCATATCTATCTTAATGGAGTATACCCTTTAGATGTATTTCTATTTCTTATTTATTACAATTCTAAGGAATTATACACACAATAAAAAGTCATGAATGTATTTAAAGATTAATAGAAAAAAGAAACCAACAAAACTTTCTAGGAGACATTAGCCACTTATAAAATAAATGTGAATAGAATGAATATATTTAATAAATGATATCTAAAAATAAATAACGTCAAACATATATATTTAACATTTATCGAATTATCTACAATTTATTAAAGAAATATGGATTAACGCTAATAATAAATAATTTTAATAAATTAAATCAAAAAAGCTATAAAACAGAATTTTAATTTGTTTTTGTTCACATTTTTACAGTAAAAATATTTAAATAATTTTCTTACATTTGCAATTTTAGGGTTATACTTGTTTTTATTTACTTTTTCTAGTTTATTATTTTTTATTAAATTCTATTTGATTTTATTTTTTAGTTTCGATTAAATATTATTTCCAGCAAGGTATTAAAAAAAATATATATATAAGCTAAATTATATTGTTCAAATATTACGACGCATAAATAGTACACTTACCACGTGCACTTTGTATTTATTCATCATTTTTCTTTTTCTCCTTTCGTCATCATCATCGCATGGGATAGCCTGATGTTTTCGTGATAATACACTATAATCCAACGTCTTCTCCCCCACAAAACTCTGAATAATTATTATCCATATTTATGCGCTGTAACGGGCGCATGTATAGACTGCGTTAGAACCCCGACAGGATTTGAAATACGCGTGCGACCGCGAGAAAAGGTACTCGAAGAGCCATCGGGCGGCGCGCGACGAAACCTCGGTGCATGACGGAACACCGCGCGGGAGAGCGAAGGAAAGAGCAACCATCTTGGTGAGAGGTAGATAAGCCTTGACGCGCGCGAAAACAACAGGTGCTGTGTGTGAGAGAACGAAAGAAAGAGAAAGAGAACGAGAGAAAGAACAAGTGCCGCGCCTCCACCATCCGCAACCCGTCGTGCCCGTGAGTTCCAAGTGTTGGAGGAAGAGTATAGTATATAACTAGAACCCTACCCCGTTACAGCACAATAATTTTCGTATCCTTCTTATTTTTTATTTATTTTATTTATTGAACCAGAAAATTTTACATAAAGTAAACCCTACTGAAAGTAAACGTAGTTACCTATACATAGGCTGGTACAAAAGAGACTTATAAACTAGGCTTATAACTAGATATTTAAAAAATAAATAAATAAAATAAAAACTCATATAACTTTGAATAGAAAGTACAGTTTAAAATATTGATACTAATCTAAAATATAGTTACAGCATTAATAATGATGTAGTACTATGCCTAAATAGATTCTTGTCCATAAGTAAGGAAGTTCTTTAATTTATTTTTAGTACTTTTTTTACTTTTTTTTAAATCTTTCAACTCATTTGGTAGAGCGTTAAAGTTTTTTATTGCTTGGACGTGCTTTTTGCATACATATCTCTGAGCTTCTTGTAATGATACATTACGATTTCTAGTGTAAATAGCTGTTTTACATTTAAAGGGTTTTTTTTTTAGAAAATTGATTTTTGTTGATAATTTTTAGGATTCTTGTTTGTATATTTTGTATTATATTCAGATTATTTTTATAAGTACCGCCCCAGGCAATTATTCCGTAACTAATTATACTATGAAAAAGGGAAAAGTATATTTTCATCAGGGTTTTCATATCCATAAACATTTAATCTCGGCGAAAATAAATAGCAGATATTTTATTTTGTTTTCCATGTACTCAATATGTTTATCCCATTTCATATTGTAGTCTATGTATACCCCTAAGTACTAATAACTTTCAACTTTTTTTATTGTTTGATTATTTATAGTTATACACAATTCATTTGGGACACTATTCCTATAGTTACCGAAAGTCATGTATACCGTTTTTTGTGTATAAAGGGACAGTTTGTTTGACGCTAACCAATTAGCTACCTTATTTAAATACACATTCATTTTGTCCTGTGTTTGAGACCATGTGTCATGGTTGGAAACGATGACGGTATCATCTGCATACGTTAAAATTAAATTTTCTTGCATATCCAACAGCAGATCATTTACGTATATGATAAAGAAAAGTGGATCCAGGATAGTTCCTTGTGGAACACCAGTATCGATTATTTTTGTACTACTGTTCCATTCGTCTATCTTTACTTTTTGTTGTCTATTCGTTAGATAGCTTTTTAATAGATCTAATATCCTGCCTCTTCTTCATATTTTTCAAGTTTTTCTAATAGTAGTGCATGATTTACCGTGTTGAAAGCTTTTGCAAGGTCTATTAATACTGCTATTATGGGTTTACTTTTATCTAAGTTTTCATAAATTAGATTTGATATTTCATTAAGTGCATCCATGGTGACTTTTTTCATAAAGCCATATTGGTATTCAAAGAAGATGTTGCTTTTCATTAGAAAAGAGTATAGTCTAGCATATATAATTTTTTCAAAAATTTTTGCTAAGTTAGATATAAGGGAGATCGATCTATAGTTTGATACATTTGTTTTATCGTCTTGTTTGTGAATTGGAATAACTACAGCACTTTTTAGTACATCCGGCCACACCGACTTTTCTATGGATAAGTTAAATATATGGGATAATGGTCGCGTTATAAAAGGTTCTATTTCTTTGAGGGTTTTAGCGTTAATTTTGTCATCTCCTCCGACTTTATTTTTAAGCTCTTTTATGTTTTGACTTATTTCCTCTGAGTTTATCGAATTTATAAAGATTGTTTTCATGTTTCCTTGTATCGGTTTTGGTTCTACATTAACATTATTAATCAGCTTACATAAATTCTTACCAATTTCACAAAAATAGTCGTTCATACTCGTAGCAATTTCAGTCATGTCTTGTATCTTTACCATTCATGTTTATGTAATTGACTTCATCCTTACGTTTTTTATTTTTCCCTAATTTTTCGTTAATTATTTCCCATAATTTTTTTGAATTATTACTATTTTCATTAATCCTGTCTCTTTCGTACTTAACTTTGGCGTCTTTTATTACCTTATTTAAAATCTTAGTATATTTTATGTACTCATTTTTCAAGAACTCACATGATTTACTGTTTTTCCGTAAATTATATAACGTTCCTTCATTTATGCAAGATGTCATTATAGCTTTAGTTATTCATTTTTTCCTAGGTATCATACTTTGCGCATTTCTGTTTAGTTTTTTTGTAGTTATAGCATTTTCTACGCATACATGAATTTTCTTTATTAACGCGTTTATAGCACAGTTAGGTTCCTGTATTGACAATATAGACTCCCATTCCATTTTATGGGCAATTTTCTTTAATTTTCTATAATTAATTATTTTATCTATTACCTTATCTTTTGTTCTCGGTTTACTTTTGTTAACCTTTAGACCGCCGGGATTTTGAAAAAATGAAAAATCGATTTTCCCTATAGAAAAGTGTTCTGAGGCCTATTAGGTAGGACCCTATCAAGGGTGGATGTGTGCGAGTCAGGGGTGCGCGCCATATGGCGCACCCCGGCGGCTTACGGTATGACACAATGTTAAAATTTTTAAAAGTTCAGAATTCCACTGTTGTACAGCGAAATTTAGTGAAATCTTGATACAGGAGGTTTTCGGGGTCGCTAATCATGAATCTGAGGTCGGATTTTGAAAATTCACCCCCCAGGGGCGGATGTACCCCCCCAATCACCCCAATTATTCGGAAATTCAACAATACGGGGAAATTCAGTGAAAACTTGATGCGCAGGGGGTTTTTGGGGTCGCTGATCACGAATCTGAGATCAGATTTTGAAAATTCACCTTCCAGGGGCGGATATGCCCCCCCCGATCACCCCAATTTTTTGGAATTCAACAATACGGCGAAATTCAGTAAAATCTTGATGCAGAGGGTTTTTGGGGTCGCTGATCATGAATCTGAGATCAGATTTTGAAAATTCACCCCCCAGGGGCGGATATACCCCCCAATCACCCCAATTATTCGGAAATTCAACAATACGGAGAAATTCAGTGAAAACTTGATGCGCAAGGTGTTTTTGGGGTCGCTGATCACGAATCTGAGATCAGATGTTGAAAATTCACCTCCCAGGAGCGGATATACTCCCCAAATCACCCCAATTTTTTGAAAATTCAACAATACGGCGAAATTCAGTAAAAACTTGATACAGGGGG
>JAWWEQ010051390.1:0-10248 GCA_035583055.1 Torymus tubicola | reverse complement strand
GAGAAGGTTCTGCAACTGCTGGTGGGATCATCTACTAGTCCTTCGGAGCTACGGTGTATCTTCGGTGAGTCCACTCGTGTTCCTAACCTCTTTAAACCATTATCTTGATGAGTTTCTTTTCCAGCTTGTTTCAGGTGCATCAAGGACAGGGAAAAAGCCAAGATCTTTAACTCTTCAGGGTTCTTCAGGATCTTCACTCTCTAGGTATTTTAATAGGCTGAACAGTTTGATTTATTAGTGCTTTTCAGATGTGCGTTGGTAATAGTGGCACCAACGGAGTAGCTGAGGTAGGTGGTAAGCTGCTGCTACTTCCTGGGCTATGTGCACTGGCACGTAGTGCTAGCCCTCCAACCTGCCTTCAGAGTGAAGCTGATTGCTCTTATTAACATCCGTCTTCAGTCTTCTTCACCGCCAGGATGTAGTGATATTCAGCTGCATGGTGTTCTCGCTGCCCCTGTTGCTGTGGCTGACTCGTCTCCAGGAAGTGTGGTGTTTTGTAGCATGTGAGTGGTTAGGTTTTTAGGGATAGAGATGGGAATTATACCTGTAGTGTATGTGCTTGGTGCGGATAATTATTTACATATGAGGGACTGGCTTTTAAACAGTCTCTCCAGTACAGCGAGCTTCGCTTCAAAGGTCCTGTACATGGTAAGTACACTTTTGTGTACTGTTCAGGCCTCCTAAGGAAGCATCGCTTAATATAGGCTTTCTTATTATACTATAAGTCTGACAGTATAGTCAGCTATCTGTTTTTCTTGCATCATGTCAATTTGCCATGTTACAATATATACACTCTTATTAATTAAGTAATTTTTAATAATACTTAAATTTTTATATGTAAGTCCATTATATGCGTAAACATTTAATTTTATTTAGTACATTAAGATAACATTTATATTCAGAGTTTTAAAATATATTTTCTAACTATAATTATATGTTAAGGATACTATAGAATAATAATTAATAAATACTTATAACATACATACACTCTCACCGAATATACATAAATTTTGTAATAATTTTTAATAATATAAGGAAAGTCAAATGTTTAACAAAATAAGCGTAGAAATGACACAACTGGTGTCATCTCTCCAAAAGGAGGATAGGGACCATAGTTTTCCTAATTAGGGGAGGTCCGCGTCACTGGCCTAACCAATTAGCCGCACCAAAGGGCCTTAGGCCCACCATTATTTTAACGCCTACGCCGTCTTGGCCACTCGAATGTCTTCAACACATTATACCCCCGAACTGCGACTAACGAGGGAAAGAAGAGGGAGGAAACCGAACTAAGCTTTTTCCTCATCTCTCCGCCATTAGTCAGTCCCTCAGCACCACCAGAGTGTACCATACCAGCAGTTCCGGGCACCACACTCACCATATAATAAAAAGTAAGCATCTATTTTGTTCATATATGTCTTTTTTTCTTTTCTTATTCTGAAACCTTCACTCACATATCCTAATTCCCGACAACTACATGGGTTCACTCTGTATGAAATACAGAGGCAGGCAACTCGTAGTTTGTCGAAAAATATAATTTCCAAAAAATTTTAATTATAAAACATTCGCATCGACTTTGCCATCCCTAGCCCTTGGTTGACTCCAGGCTAGAAAAGGCTAAAGTAGTAAAATAGCAGTGGTGTTCATCTGGACGACACAAATAATATTAAATAATTGTAAAAAAATAAAGAGTAATAATTAAAAATTACTTAATATTTTTTACAATTGCTTAATACTTCTTATTATAATTGTTTTTTTAATACATTGTTTACATAGCCCATTAAACATGTAGACTGTTGTACTTACATACAGCGTGCAATACCTTATTTTTGTACTCAGAATTGGATTCAGCAACTTTATGATATTACCAAGCTAATTTTAAATCGTAGTGTTTCACTACACTGTTAGAAAACTTCCATATATATAGATATACTGTGTTTACATTTTGAGTTTCCAAATGTACATATTGTATATCTATATATATGGAAGTTTTCTTACAGTGTAGCTTGTTCGCTGTAATCCCAAGACCCTTTTTAGTTTTAAAGCGGAAATGATTAACGTGATGAAAAACAACATGATCTTTTTATGTATTGCTTATATTTAAATTTAATATATGATTTAAATATTTATATAAATATAAATATAACTGACAAGGGGAACACCAGAGATGTGGGTCCTGGAATTGGCTGAAATTGTAGAAGGCTACTTCCTTACGACAAATAATTAGATATGTGTCTCAGAATTTTTCTAAATGGGCCTTTTGTTCCGAGATTCAAGCTATTTTATGTCTAAAATGAACTATTTTTTATGAAAATGAGGCTCCTTTCATTAGTCATAGCTTAATGAATATTTGAGTTGTGTAGATTAAAAGACGTATAAAGGAAGAAAGAAAAAACTTTAATTTATGCTTTGTCTCGTAAAAAAATATCAATTTTTCAAAAAGTTAAAGGCCATAAAAATAGAGTAAGAAGATTTAAAATACCACCCATTATGTGCTTTTAAAAGATGAGTAATTTTTAGTCATTTTCTTACCCTATATTTCATTGCCTTTAACTTTTTAAAAAATTTAGATTTTTTAACGATACAAAGCTTAAATTAAAGCATCTTCTTTCGACATTTATACATTTTTTACTCTATATATACATAACCCAAACATTTGTTATGCTATAACTGTAGGTAGAACTCCATTTTCATCAAAAATAGTTCATCTTAGACATAAAATAGCTTGAGTCTCAGAACAAAAGGTCCATTTAGAAAAATCCTTAGACACGTATTTAATTATTTGTCGTAAAGAAGTGCCTTCTACAATTTCATCCAATTGCGGGACCCGCATCTCTGGTATTCCCCTTCTGAGTATAAAAATAGGCTATTGCGAACTGTATGAGTACAACAGTCTATATATTTAAACAATGGGCTATGTAAACAATGTATTAAAAAAACAAAATTATAATAAAAAGTATTAAGCAATTGTGAAAATATCAAGTAATTTTTAATTATTATTCTTCATTATTTTTATTATTATTTACTATTATTGTTATTATCATTTATTTTTATTTATTATTATTGTTATAATTTATCATTCTTATTATTTATTATTAATTATACGAATTATTTTTACCATTTACACCTTTAGAATATAACAAAATTTTAAAAATCGTTAAGAGAATGTGATAAAACACTAAAAATCACTTAAAAAAAAACTTTTCAGTGGGCGATTTTAAAATTTGTTTGAGGTGACTTCTGAAGGATGGAACTACAACAACCAATTGAACAATCGCTGGTGGTTTGCAATAAAATTAAAAGCTTGTTCAAACCAACCGTGAAATATCTTCAGCATACACGCGTGGTTGAACCGGCCAAGGATAAAACTTCGAGAAACGTCGCTGATGAAGTATACTTCTACACACTATAGTGGAAAGGTAAAGAATTTGTTAGTGTCATCATGTAGAAAAAAGTGGCACAAAAAACCCCTATTTTTCGCCCGTTTCGTCGACCTCCAGAATTCAATTCAAATGACAGCTATAGTCTAAATGACAGCTTGTGGTGATAGTTTGAAGTAGGCCAAATTTCAAGTTGAGCATAGTTTCACTTTTTAGGATAGGGCAAGTTCAACTCGTTATTTCATTCATGTGCGCCAAGGTGAATTCGACATTCTCCGTGAACACAATGAACAAGTGTGTCGAGAATGTTGGATTCATCTTGGCATGAACAAGTCAATTAAGAGGTTAGACTTGTTATACATCCAAAACAAAAATTATGCTCAACATAAAAATTTGCTTACTCTGAAGTATAACCATGGCCTATTATTTAGACCACTTCTGAATCGAATTTTTGAGGTCGACGAAACGGGCGAAATTTTGGGTGACTCTTTGTCAAAAGACGGAATTGCCTACAGAGTGACGCGGAGTCCGCATATAAAAGCTGCGATTGTCGAAATACTTATAAGAACTATAAAAGAGAGAACGTACTGTTATTTTACTCATAAAAATACTCGTAGGTATGTTGATGTTTTAAAGAAAATCGTAGATGCATACAAACATACCAAACATTCGGCCACAAAAATGTCGCCAGCAACTGTACCACTATACAATGCAGTCAAAACCTGTGAAAATTCATGACGTCAATATAATAATAGTGATTTCAAATCCTTAAATACTGCGGAGGTGAGTTGATGTGAGTCAGTCATGCAAAGAATGTTTTCGACAAAGGATATGAGAGTGGTTTCACACTAGAGATTTTTGAAATTACGCGAATAATTTAAGCTGTATCGAAAATCATTTGAAATTCGGGGTCGACCACATGACAGTATACAGAATTTTTATAAAGACAACTTGCTCGAATCTTATTTTTGTAAGAGATAAAGAATCAGTAGATAATAGACATGCTCATCTCGCCAAGAGACTTTCATCTACACTTATGATTTAAAGTGATACTTGTGAACCTTACGAAACAGGTGACGTACAATCCAGATTTTGCGAGGAGTATCGTTAAATATCAACGATTACACGTACGGTAGTAAGAGGATCAAGAGTATCTCTCCGTCCATTTATAAACTTTTATTACACAATTTATTTCAGACCATAGAAATCGATATAAGAGACCAATGTATCTGTGCAATCTCATCCGATTACGGAACTTTGACTGTGACACTGCATTTCAAGAAACTTAGCCAGAGCTCATTTTTAATACAGCAATGAATCATTACCAGGAATATTTCAACATGCCAGGTCGCTATAGTGGTGGGGAGATATTTGGTGAAGCTCAATGAATTAATGGAGGGATCGGACTTATTTACGTCGCTTCCCTCGACCAAAGGGTTCACGGTGGTATTGGTTTATTTTGACTGGAATTTACCGTCGTGTTTTCTGTTTGAAATTCTTTCTTCTTAAACAACGATAGAAAATTTACACTGGATACAATTCTAAATCTATAAACTACTGTTGATATATCACAAGCCGCTACAGCCGATATACCCAAAGTCGGACCTGTCAATAATTTCATGCATTCTTTATTTAACCAAGTGGGTGTTTTTAATCAAAAACTTGTATTACTGCCAACAAATGCTTATGCTTACAAAGAATACCTTCAAATTTTATTGAACTATGGACTTGCTATAAAAATTCACATTTGCCGAGTGTAATGTGGTGCAATGATTTTGCTGGAAAAATGGACGACGGAAATGATGCAAATATCGACTTTGTGCATCGTCGCAAATTACTGTCGGCAACAAAAGTATTTGACATGATCGGCTATCTTTACTGCGACGTCAATAAAAAAAAATTATTAATAAAAAGTGTCGAAGTGAGAGTGCAATTAATAAAATCTCGCGATAGCTTTTATTTCATGAATATTACAGACCGTTACTCTGTACATATTGACGAAGCAAATCTCTTACAATTAGATGCGTAAAAATTGATCCTGGTGTTTTACTAGCATACGCCCGATCACTTTCAAAGACTGCCAAAGATCCTCTTACGAGAGTTGAGGTGAAACCTGTAACAATTATGCATACCGGTATTCGCGGTGACACTTTGAATAATAAAATATTAGATCAACTACCAAGACGATTTATAATCGGTTTTATTAATAATAAGGCATATAATGGCGATCGAGTTCTAAATACGTTTAATTTTGAACATTTTAATATAAATTTTTTAAACCACTACAACCTAATTTGGGAGCTAGCAAATTATACATTGCCGCTTATCATACGTTATTTTCTGAAACGGATGTACATTTTTTTAATGAGAGTAATCAAATATCGCGTGAATCGTATTTAATGGTTAGTGATTTTTGGCGTTTGACATCCGATTTCCTTTATATAATTTTAGCGTTCGAGATAATCTATTTCGTTCTCGACTATTGAAATAAACGAGACGAATGTAGGTGCGCGTAGCCCGCTGATTAACCCTAGTATCGACTAATGATTCCACTCATTGGAGTTTTTAAATGGCGCTTAAACTCTATAGTTTTTAATAAGATACCTATTACCTTTCTTAAAAATTGATAACACAAAAGATTGTTTCCAAGACAAGAGGAAATAACTCAAAGAATTACATATTAGAAACGGTTGCATCGAGGATAAGCATCTTTTTACAAAATAATAAAGTACTCTGATGGGACCATAGTTCGGGTTATCTTTCACAGTGAATACTGCTCTCTCGAGATCACACAAGTCTATTATTTACAGTCTACGGTTTGGCGAGATCTAAGTAGAAGTAATCCATAAATAGATTGATGACCTGATTAGACGACGCATGTTCCCTAGACCGGGACACATGCTTTGGTATACCATCACGTTTCGACTTCTTCAAAAATGACGAGAAATGTTTTATGTTAATACCTACAGAGTTTTCTATCTTAGATCTTAGATGTATTTATTAGAATAGAGCTTCGATTTCTTTATATGTAATGTACGGAGCCTCTTAAATTGGATATAATCATTGAATAGCAGAAGTCACATAGGTACTAAAGGGAGTATTAGTGTAGTATCTTGCAGTCAAATTTTCGATCAACACATGGTGGTCAACTTACGAGAACCGATGTGTAAAATTGTAATAAGACAATTACGACCTATTAAATTTCATATTCCAGAATATGTATTTTTTTATTTTTTTATAATAAATTACGAACTTAAACTTTTTTTTATCTACTCATAAACTCATCTTGTTATATTATTTGATACCTTAAAATGCATTAATGTAAATGATCATATCAGAACCCTATAAAAACTAAAATTCAATGTTTTTATCAATTAAAAAAATAGTAACTCTTTTCAGCCATATCATCGCGTTATTTTTATTTCTAATTCAGAGTATTTTAGTTAATTTTCAGAAATTTTTTAGGCATAAGACCATCTTGACTGATTATATTCTTATAATCCACTTTTTATTTTTATCATTCGCTAAGGTTAAATTAGTTTAAAATAGTAAACATCTTTTAGTTTCATGAATTTAAATATTCCGAGGTAAAACTTTATAAAAGAAATAACAATGTTCAAAATCAGTAGTGCTTTTCATCAAACGTTATTAAAACAGACTATAAATATCAGTTACACATTCTGTACTGCTTACTCCTGAAACAGTAAAAATATATTATAACAAAATCATAAATGAGAGAAATCGTTTGCTATTGATAATTTGTTATTCAGTCTGTCATTATGAGAAACAATATGATTTTATACACAAAAATATTTCTGATTTGAAATATTTTATTATTTGCTTATACAAATATATTCACAAGAGATATAATAAGTATTTTAATATTTTTAAAAATAAATAAATTTATCACTCTTTTTAAAAAAGAGATCTAAGAAAAGTGAAGCTGACTAAAACGTGTTCTGATTGGTTGACCTTTAAGAAGGCACGATATTTTAAATTAATTCTTAAATTTTTTGAGAATGAATGACATTTTTATATTGCGAGTTCTTAAGTACATGTATTTATAAAAACATTTTATTTTATTTAATTTCACTATAATCTATGTCTGTACAAAAGACTGTATTTTAGTTATTATTTATCTATAATATATCTATTTATAATATTTTTATTGACGATATTGATATTGCCACCGCGTAGCGCACTTGAGTAAATCTAGTAAAATATAAAACTGAAGTTTGTTATTATGCTTATGAAAAAACAGTTATTTTATTATGGACTACATGTACTTCTGTTCATTATATTGACAACCAAACATTTTGTTTAGACTGATTCTGATAATGTTGCAATGTGACAGCATAAAAATATATTTGTATAAATATAATATAATGTTTAAGTTTTATTTAATATTCTGATGCAAATGAAAATCTATATAAATGTAAATAAACATATTAAACTTTTAAATAATAATATTTATTTTTTCTACAATGTTAATAATTGTATTCAAACTCATTATTTCTAAAAATATACTTATTTACAGTTATTTACAGTTTCTTATTTATTCACTATTATATACATACTTTGGTAAGATTTTTATTAAGTTTCTGGAAGTGTATACAAATGTATTATATATATATATACATTTCAAAGATTGTTTCATTTAAAGTGTACAAATAAAAGATATATTATTGTAAATATGAACAAATTTTATTAAAAACAAATTTGATATAAGTAAATATAAACACATGTTCCAGTCTTCCCATTACAACATTTATGTAAATTTGTTCACACTTATAAATGTAGATTTATAGAAATTAAAACTTTTTTACATTTATATACATTTTTAATTTCGTAAGGTAATTACTGAAGTTTTAAAAATAACTATATAGTCGTAGATAGAACTATAATAAAGCTACTATTATCAATCGATTGTTGTAATAGCTTTCTACAATAAGTGTACTATAAAAATTACTGAGTTTACATTTCTTTTGCTAACTCATTCGGTTTCTGAATCTTCAAATTTGAATATCTTTTTACCTAGATTTCGAAAAACTTTTGTTATATCTTTTTAGATCAGTCGAAGGCACTTTAAGTTTGCAGAATACTCTTCTTTAAGTAAAAAAAGGATTTAATTTTCACAAAAACTGATAAAGTATAGCATTAGGAAGTAAAACTAATTATTCTAACAATTAACTTTTAAGGAATTCATATACACTACATAAAGTATAAAATACAAATGTACCATTTTTCGGCAAGTTCTTTATAACATTAACAGCAGCATTAAATTTTTCTTCAGATGTCATAATGAAAATAATGAAAATGTTACGTTTTACACATAAATTCTGTAAATCCTGTAATTCCTATAAATGATATCAAAAATAACATAAATAAACTCTAGGTTATAGTTACAACAGTTGTTTATTCTTTTTTTGTTGGGGAGATTGTACATTACCGTTGCGCAATTCTAGTATTGGTTGGTTGGTTTGTGGTTAGTCATTACGGCCTTTCCACACGAGATGCTTCGTGCGCCACGTGTGCATCGAGTGCGCCGCGTTTCTTGTAGATCGCATTGCTCATTGGTTGGAAGCATCCATGTGAAAAGAACGTTAGGAACAGGGGAAGGGTGGATTCTCCCTTATGAACTATGTTCGCATCAACGACTATCGTTATATTTAGGGTTACTCTACAGTGAATCTCAAATATTTCAACAAATTAAGTAAATAGTTTAACTAAAATCAAAACTGGTAATTAATGGCGGTGGTAAATAATTCGGATAATGAATAGGTCGTAATAAACGAGTTTAACGTAATATAATGAGTTTAACGTAATAAGATGAGTTCAAAGTATAATAACTTTTCAAGATGGGTTTAATGTTGGAGACGGTTTAATGTTTGTCGTTTGGAGACGGTTTTTTCATATAGAAAAGCTTATCGTGCGAATGTATAATAATAATAAATGCTTTATTAACCTTAAGTTATATTACAATTATATCACATCTTTACTTTCATTTATACATGTCCGCTTTGAGTGTGTATTTGTGTTATAACGGTGTTACATTTCTCTTTTTTGTGGTTTTGTTGGTGTACTTATCTTTTGTGCCCTTGTGTCTTACTGTGTGTGAGTGTCAGTTTTTATGTTCGTGTGTATCTACTTATTTTCATCTCTGTCTTCTTCTTTCTTCTTCGCCTCTTCTATATTTCCTTCTATGCATTGTTTCTCTGTCTTTTCCTTTTCTTTTTCTTTCTCTTTACCGTTTTCCTCGTCTTCTGCTTTCTCTTTAGGGGCTACTGCTATTTTCCTCTCCAATTCTTTCACCATTTTTTCTTCTCCATTCTCATTTTTTCTTTCCTTCCTGTTGCTTTCACTTTCTCTCATTCTCTTTTTCCTTTTCCATCTTTCTCTTCTTTCATATCTGTCCAGCACCTCATCTATTGCAAAGATTCCTTCCGCATATATATATGCTCCTTTTTCGACATTAAGTACTCCTTTGTGTGTCTGTCCTTCAATATCAGCCATTTTATTCCAGCTGCTATTTGTCAGTTCTGTCTTAGTATCTCTTTTGTCTTCCACTCTTCTTCTCCAATCTTTCTTTTCATTAGATCTTCCATCTTCACCTCCTTATTCCACTTCCAACTTTTCTTTATCACCAGTGTCCTGTCTTTCTCTATTTCGTCCACGCTCCATGCTCTCTCTCCATTTTCTTTCTCTCCTCTTCTTCCGTTTCCTTCCTTTTTATTTGCTCCCTGATTTTCCTATTTTCCGCTTCCAATCTTTCTACTGTAACAGTTTCGGTCTACGCCTACACGTAATAACCTCGGGAGTAGGAACGCGTGAAAGTAGTTAACCGGACTAAAATAATATACTCAAACGCAAC